>JASTWL010001319.1:0-43937 GCA_035220575.1 Temnothorax rugatulus | reverse complement strand
CAGAACATGTGGACGAAATTATGTGCCATATAGAGAGAGATAGCGAACAAAAAAAATGCACGCTAATGCAGGAATTCTTTAGTTATTCTATGGATAAAAGTTGCGATGTAGCCACTCACATCAGTAAATTAGTAAATATAGCTAGCAGTCTTAAAGCGCTAAACGCAGAAATAGCGGATTCTATGCTAATATCTAAAATTTTAGTCACGCTGCCGGAATCATACAAATCGTTTGTTACGGCGTGGGAATCGACGGCTACGAGGGATCAGACACTGGAGAACCTGACCGCAAGAATACTCTCGGAAGAAGCAAGGAATTTGAAACGACGGTTAACTGGAATCCAAAGAGCTTCTTGGGCATGGAGATAGAGCGATCACAAGGAGAACTAAAATTAACGCAGAAGAACTTCTCGGAAAAACTGTTGAGCAGATTCGAAATGAACGAGTCCAAATCAGTCGACACACCGCTAGTTAAATGCAACGAAGAACCAGAGGAATCTGAAACAACAGCCTACAGGTACAGAGAAGCAATCGGAGGTCTGTTATACTTATCAACTAAAACTCGTCCGGATTTGGCACAAGCAGTTGGCCACGGAAGCAGATATGTGAATAACTACACAAAACGAAGAATAACTGAAATAAAGCGAATGTTTCGATACCTTTAACGGCACACGAAACCTAGGAATACAGTACAACGACCGGCATGACAAAACAGAAATGATAGCATACTGCGACTTCGATTACGCTGGAGATCCAGACACGAGGAAGAGTACGAGCGGGTATATAATACTCTACTGTGGATGTCCGATCGGATGGTGCTCCAGGAGACAACCAGTGGTAGCGACTTCCAGCACCGAGGCTGAATACATTGCGGCAGCAGAGTGCACCAAGGAGATAATGTATCTAAAGACTTTAATTGAGGAACTATTGGGTGAATCAGTTAACGTAAGACTAAAAGTAGATAACCAAAGCGCTATTAAACTATAAAGAATGGTGTTATTAACCGACGGTCAAAGCACATTGACGTGAAATACCATTTTGTTCATGAAGAATTAAAGAAAGGGACAATTAGTGTAGAATACTGTCAAAGTTGATAAGCAACTCGCTGATTTGTTTACTAAACCGTGGGAAAGATCAAATTTAATATGCATAAGAATGTTTTAGTCGGATAAAGAAATTGAAGTAGTCTTGATTCATCTTTAGTTTTTAATTGTGTTCACTGATAAGTATTATAGCAATATATGTTCTTAAGATAAGGTAAATAATAGGAAAGAAAGATTGTAAAAAATTATGTTTAAGGTTGCTTTATAGATATCAAAGGTAATGATTGAAGTTTGAAATATGTGTTGGACTGGTAGAAATTAAGAGAGGGTGTTAGGAATAATTTCTAACAGTCGATACATAATCGATTAATGTCGATAAGAGCGATTATCGATTGGTCGATAGAGATTGGCACACGTTCCTCGTCGCTAGGCCGCCCGTTTAGAAAGTTCTAGAAAGAGATCTTTCGTTCACGCTGTGCAGTTCAGGTTCTCGCACGATCACGACATTTTTAGTTTCACTCCGTTATTTGTCCTCGAGGCATTGTTAAAGCTCCAAGGTTATTATATTCGATTCTCTGAATAAAATCTTGTGTTCAAGCTTACAACGATTTTGTCCGTTCCTTTATTACGTAATACCACTGTTAAAAGCCTACATCTCCAACCCCCCGAATGTTTTTTAATGACAAAATATGGTGACAGGAATTGTTCCTCGCAATCTGACACGGGTTCAATAGCGCCTTTCGCATAGAGATTATTTATCTCCTGACGACAGATTTGCATCTCCCTGTCCGATAAATGGATAGAGGGTTCAAACTCCTGATGAGGTGGATGGTGCTTAAAGGGAAGCTTATAGCCTGTTATCGCTTGGAGAATCACTGGATCGTATGTAATTTCCTTCCATTGGGGTAAAAAACCGGATAGTCTGCCGCCCACGGTTACCTGATTTTCCTTTAATGCCTCCTGGAGCGGGACCTGTAGTTGGACCTGTAGCGGTGCGGCGACTGGCGACTGCTGCTCGACGCCCCTGTTCTCCTTGTCGCCAACTGTCTCGATCTCAATACAGGGGCACGTGCATTTCCCGACCTAACGGGTGCAGTTTGTAACGGGCGTTTAATTGGCTGCTGAGTCTTTTTCGAGAGCGTCAATGACGCATTGACGATGTCCTTGGACGACTTCTCCATTGAGGCTGCCTTCTTAATTTCTTCACCGAACGAAGCGCCAAACAATAAATTATCTACCGGAATGGCATCGGCTGTGCTCTTGGCCAAATTATTAAATGTCGGCTTGACGAGAGCCCGTCTAGACAAGGAAAGGCGATAGAATAGATCTGCTATGATCTTTGCTCCTTCGTTAAATTTACCGATTGCAGCACGAGCCTCGGCGTTGAGGGAGCTTTGCGTCTCCGGCTTGAGAAGATCCGACAATGCCTCTCCGAAAGCAAGGAGGGCGGAGCCAACCTGATCCTGATTAACACTGCCGTACTCATCTCTCTTGACTACAGCATTATTTTTCAAAGCCGATTTGCACTCTATGTTTAGTTTAGGAGCCTTGAGGAAATCTAAATCTCCCTCCTCCGGGGGAGAGTACTTCTTTAACAAGGCTTCTCGCTGGTCCGCGGGAAGGCCTTTCCGAACTATCTCACGCGACTGCTGGACAACAAGGTCGTTCCAAGATTGTGTCTCTGCTGTTTGACATACGGCACCGAAGAGCTCCCTAGTTAAGGTATCCGCCGAATCCTCTGCTGCAGCGGGCTCCGACAAAACTATCGTCTTGCTCGGGGGGGGCGTGGGCAAGCCATCGTCTGGCAGACTACTTACCGCCGCTACAACAGAAGAAAGGGTATTCCGATTAATCGGAAAAGGTTGTGTCGACTCCTCGGTCTGTATTACAGAACTGGGATGAACGTACACACCTGTAACGTGCAGATCCTCTGGCCTAACCTGTCTAGCAGGATTTGCCATGTCTGCCACCTGAGAGGCAGAATTCGCTCGACCGGGACTGTCCTCCCTAACGATGTCGTCAGAAGGTCTCTCCGCATCCGACTCTCGGTCAGTGTCCCAGTGAGAAATAAACTTCGAATTGATATCAATTCGATATCGAAACCATTTGTCGAAATTATATCAATTAAAGATCGATTTCGATTCAATCGTGTCCACGATTTCGAATATTTTTCGAGGCTAAAAAAATCACTCGTTCACCCTTAATCCCAATATTTATTAATATAATTTAAAAGAAAATAATGTAGAAATTTATGTTTTAACCATAACATTTATTATAAAAGCTATACATAACATTATTACAGTGGTATTTGGTAGATAACCTCAAATCGAATCTACATCGAATCGATATCGATTCGATATAGATTCAATTGAGGTTATATAAAGCTTTGGTACATACAAATTGCGGTCGACTGATGCTACCAATGCTTTAAAGTAGTTTTCTTCTCCTTTCTTTCAAGAAAGGTAGAGGGAAAAGAAAAACGCTTCAAAGCATTTCAACTTACAAATAAATGCAATATTTTTGGTCATGCTCCTCAATCTGTTTTATAATAATTACTTTATCTCTTCTAAAGCTAACAAACATTTTTGTTTTAATTTACGTGAAGAATCTTAAGCTATAAGCGTAAATAAATTATAGAACATTACGTCTTTCTTTTTGTATTATATACGCATTAATTAATATAATACAAGTATTTGATTGGCTTTCTCAACCATCTCTTACAAGTATTTCATGGTAACATGTTTTACTGCTCTCCATCTATGTATTAAAAACAAATTAGATTATATCTTTGAATTATAAAAAATTAACATTTTTTAACGGTAACAATGAAATACTTTATACAATAAAACTTATTGACATTTTATAATCCAAAAATAATGGACAGTATGTGAATAATTTTACGATATACAATTATAATCATTTTGAATACAAATTTTATATATGTAATGGTTTCATGACTTGAATAGAGGAGCCAAGGAACGAATTATTGAAAAACAATGAATATTGTATCAACTTGGAATAAAAAAATGAAATAAAATGTATCAACTTGAAATTAAAATAATTAATTAAACTTAAAACTAATATACTTGAGAACTTTGTACTCAATCCTTTGGAGGTCTTTGACGCAATGTAGTACCGTCAGTTTGTTGACGCCATTTAGCATTGGAAAGCCACGAACCAACTACTTTTTCTGCAGTTGTTAAGGAATCACCTTCAAAACCTTGCAATAGAGCACCTAAAGTTTAAAAGTTGCTAGTTATAGATGGCAAGTAAACTAAAATCGAATATTTAGAGCTAATTGTTCCAACTTCTTGGTAAGCTTTACATATTATGTGTCTATTTATTTCGAAAATAAGGACATATGTTTACGTTATAGGTAAATTTTGTAATAAACCTTAACAAGTTGGAACAACCAGCCTTTAAAGAGAAATACCAAATAAAAATAATAGTAGATAAGATTATAATTATAAAAAGTATATCGCTTTAAGTTTAGAAACAATAATAATTAATACAAAAACATACATTGTATAAGTTCCCAAGTTTTAAGTGCTTCAAATTACGTTTGTTTCCTCGACCTTGAAAACTATATGTTTGAGCCAAAGTGTTTGTCATAATTTTTGACAGAACCTTTCGAACAGAATTATCAAACTACCAGGGTCAATATATTTGGATAAATATATAGACTGAAAGAGAAATGAAAAGCAAAGATGAAACATAGTTACACAACATGTACATACAATAAAATAACGTTATAAGAACACACTTACTGCCGCAGACAAATTGCCATCATCTTTTAAGAAATTTTCAAGACAGTTTAACTGCACCTCATTGTTAACTGGAAGTGAAGAAAGTTTAATGGTCTTTTAATAATTTTTTCACCGGGTAATAAGAAACGGTTCAGTTTTTCCTGGTTCATCACACATATACCCACACAGCACATGATATCATTCGTATATACTGAATTGATACTCAATGTACTACAGATATACAAGATATACTGATAATATTTCTATAATGTATTTTGCGGTATATTATTTTACTGATATTTTAAGAATATTCGAAATTTATCAGTAATATTCGGTCTATTTATCGAATATTTTCAGGATATGCTAAATTTATCAGAACAGTATATTATTTTACTCATATTTTAAGTGCGGGCTCGCGCGGCAAGAGAGTTCGGCTCGCGCCCGCTACGCGGCGCATCGCCGGTATATTCTCGCGTGATTAAGGTTCAACATCGACTTCTATATCTAGGGCAGCTCGGCAGGGTTTCTCCAGCGTTCTCAAGTTCGCCAGTCAGGGCGTGCTCACTAGCAGGGCCTCTGACATAACCCTTTTGTTTACGAAGTGTGCTCCTCATCCGGAACCTTCGTTTATACCTGCTTTGCAGGACATTAAATTTTCTTCGGTAAAAGTCGACAAAGCAAAATTCAAAAATTTGCATTAACGCAACAATACAGGAGATATTCTCTAATAGATACTGGCAATGTGATCAAAATATTTCTTTAATATACTCACAATATACCAAGAAATATTCTCAGTATATACTGAGTAGGCTTCTAGGGCAGACATTAGAACATCCTCAGTACATTCTCAAATATTATAGATGTATTTCGAATATCAACAGGATATACACAATCTACGGTTGCGATATACTGAGTACATTCTCAGGATCTACCTGTGCTGTGTGGGTATCGACTTTGCTACTAAAATTATCAATTTGTCTCTTTATTTTAATAAATTCTGTACGAATTATCTTGTGTAATGATGAGAAATCTGAAAATTGAGAAATAATTTTACAAATTAATAAAATAATGAATCGATGAAATAATCACTGATGAAACAACAAATAACGAAAAAAAAAGAAAAAAAAAATGCAAATTACCTATTACTTCCAAATATTCTTCTTCAGCGTTGAATTCTTTTTGCATTGACGTGGATTGAGCATCGATATTGCTTTCTGGGACACTTGCATAAGAACATTCTCCACTTTCTTCATTTGAGAAATATTGATCAACCGATAGAGAAGAGGTACAGCTACTAGTAGAAGTAAGAGTAGGCAACTTATTACTGATAACTGACGAGACCACATCTGTAGATTTTTTTTTATCTGTGACAAGGTTTTTAGATGGAATGTGGCAGGTTACACGGCCTCTGCCGGAATCTTCGACAACAGAAAGTGAAAAGGTAGGCTGTTTTGATACTTGAGGCATATGTTGTCTTGTAATTTTATTAGGTGACAATCCAAGTTGTGGCAATCCAAGTTGTTGCGGCAGTGGAACAGAAGGAGGAGCTGTTATTGTAGTTTTAGACTTACGAACTGACTTCTTTAAAGTGCAGTTGCCTGATTTTTTGACAAATTTCTTTTTGTTGATTGAGTTTGATTCAACCTCAGGCTCAGACTCCTTATCTGATGACTCACCAGAGTCCAAATGAAACGGTTTTCTCTTCTTTCTCAAACCTCTTCCTAATTGGGGATCGGTTTCATAATTGGAATCGGCTATAAACATTTCGCATGCTTTTGCAGCATCAGGATATGTAGCTATAAAGAACCAAAATAAATGAGAATAATAGCATATTTTTTTATCTGGCTATCAACAATAAATTAGAACATTAAAACAAAATAAATATTTTATAACACTACAATAATTTGTTACTTTTTCTATATAAATTTCACATTACTTACAATAACATAAAATTTACAAAATTACAAATTTAATTTACAAAACATAAAAATTTTTTGTTAACTTGGTGTTACAGAAATCTGTTCAAAAATCCTTATTTTTCAAAATTCGAGTTCAGTAATATTGATATCACACACAACATTCACCAATAAGTAAATTAAAAATCTTTATTTCTTCTTCTATTTTTCCATTACACATAGAAAACGTTTACGTATAGCAAAGCACACTGTAACAATGCTACTTACCATAAAATCTTTTAATTTGATATATTGTTCTGGCCAATCTAATTTTAATGTTGCTTCTTTTCTTACAAGAATAGACGGATTTAATGATGGCCATTTAATTTTGGCTGTCATTTTATCATCGATTTCACCAATTATCCATTTAGCAAGCCCAACATCATAAAATATATCTTCTTCGCCATCCGGTTCGGTAGCATCATTATTCAGAAATTTGAACACAATAAACTGCAAAGTAACAAAAAAGAAAATTAAATTACAATATAAGTAAAAACAATTTTATACAATTTTATTTATGTTACTTTATTCCACACATTATATGTGTGGGATAAAGTAACATAAATAAATAAATAAAGAATAATAAGAAAGAAATAGAAATAAAGCATGTTTTTTTTATAACATACATTTAGGGTCGATATTCATAAACAGTTATATTTGAGATTTTAAATACAATCTTAAAAGGTAATAAAATGTTATAAACTAATCACTGAGCCGTCATCTTCATTAGTATCAAGATTTTTTTAAAACGGTCTTGAAATAAGATCGGATTATGAATACCAGCATAAATATACATTTTGATTATTTGCAATAAGGTTGTTCGTTTTCGCTGCACTCCTGAACTGGTGCAATAAGTTAAAATGAGAGATAGTATATTTTATTCATCAAGGCAAGCAGCATATAAAAAAAGTATTAATAAGAAAATGAAGATTATGATATAAATTTCCCTCCCACATACCCACATATACATTTACACATTCATACATATACATACGCGAAAAATTTACCTCTTGCACAGAAATGTTGCTAGAAAATTACAAAAAAATAATAAAAAAACAAAAATTTTTATACAAACGTTCAAGCAAATTAAATATAATTTAAAATAGTGAATGAAAAAAATTATATATTTAAAAATCGTATTACTTACAGAAAAAGTAAACCTAAAAAATATTATTTGAATAAGGGCATGCTGTGTAACAAAGGAACACATACATAAGCATCGCCATCAGGCATAAGCCAACATTTACATGTAATATCGGTCAGAGGAAAAATTTGCCTTTCTTCATTCTGATGTGAAACTTTTACAATTCCAAGATGAGAAGAAGGCAAAGGATATTCATATGCATTCACAGCAACAGAGAAGGAAAAACCAATAAAGTATACTTCATTTTGTACTTGCACAATATTTTGGAGAACTGCAACAGTGTTATTACATGTTTTGAAACAAGCATCTTTCCTATTACACTGAAATAAGATGTCATTGACATGGATTCTCCGAAACTGGATCCCATCCACCACCTCATTTGCGACATTCTCTTTTCGTTTCCAAGAAAGTACAACAACATTTTGCTCATCTTCTAATGCAACATCTGTCTGTCTTTTTTCTAAGTCACGAAAAGCTGCTTGTTTCAAGGGTTTGTAACCAGAACGCAATGATGCCTTAATAGATTGTAATCTGTTTTCAAACTGAAATGCACTAAAGCCATCCAATTTTCCATGAGTTGCGCATTCACTGGCAAGATGAGACAAAGAGTGAACATTGTAAACAACAAATTTTTGACCATAGATAGTAACGGAGTGAGAAATAAATGTTCTTAATAATGTATTAGCATAGTCACAATGCATATGCACCAAACACGAACTGTTCAAAATGTAAATTGCACAATGCAACAGTAAAAAGTGGTTATAAACTTCTTCTGCTACACAATCCTTGAAAATTAACATACCGTCGTATAGCAATATCCGTCGATATTCTGTTGCTTTAAAAAACGGGAGATCGGTTAAGCTTCTTGGTGGTCTGTTGAAATCTCGAGGGCAGGATTCTTTTAGCATCAGCAACTTGTCAGAAATGTTTTGTATTATACTGTGATGTAACTTCCAAGGCCCATTCCACTTTTTCCAAGCAAGAATCAATCGTTTAAAAACACCAATATATACCAAATGAAGACTATCTAAACGAAACTGGGAAACTAAACCAGCTCTAATCACTTCCAACGGTGAACGGCCAGTATGATGATAAGGTTGCTCCTGATTAAGGAAGGATTGATCTGTTCTAAGATTTTTATCTAGTTCTATATAAGTCATTCTATTATCAACGTACTCTCCAATTACTTCGCATTTCTCACAAGCACAATAGCCACCATGTTCGATGCAACATTTCACCTTGGATCGAGCAGGCGCATCGAAGATATAATGTCTTATTGACAATCTATATCTCACATTATTTCGTATATATCCATTTTCACGTAAATCAGCCATCTCTCTTACAAAATCATAGAGTAAGTCATTTATATTAGGATCTTTCTTTCCTTTGAAAATAGCTATGATGAAAGGCTCATTTTTTGATGGAACAAGTTTCCCAAGAATGGGCCAAAATCTTTCTGCGCTACTTTTAAATAATGGAAGGCCATCAATATTAATATCGATAAAAATTTCATTAAATTTATGTAAATATTCGTCTAAATTCATTAGATCCAAGTTATAAGCTATTCCTTTGTACCACAATTCTCCTCCATTAACTTCATTTAGATTAATTTCATGTGGGGTATGCAAGAGTGTCTTGTAACTAAGTGGTACAACAGGAAATATACAATGAAGCTTTACAAGTAAAGAATCAAGCTTTCGCATTGACACAATGCCTCCCTCTTGAACCCATTCACGTAAAATTCTATACTGCCCTCTCTCATTGTTATTACCAAATTGTAAAGGCTCCTCTTCATTAATGTCACTGTTATTTTCAAAATTTAAATCGTGATTGCTTGGATTAGATCTTAAATCTTCAGAATCTGTACCGTCAGATGTATTTTGAATACTTTCATTAGTCATATCTTCATTATGCAAAATATTTTCATTTGTTTCGCTATCTAACTCTTCCTCATGAAATGAAATATTAACATTTTCCTCTTCAGCCACTCTTAAATTTATTTCATTATCATCACCATCTTCACCATTGCTGTTATCATCGGATTCGCTTTCAACATATCGTTTATTAATAACAGCTGCTAAATTTTCTAAACGAGTTCGTTTTGTAATTGTCGTATTTACTCTGCGATTCATGGTTCGCTTCAGCGATTGAATGTTTATCTTAAAATATAATGTAAGAAATACGCATAAAATGCAACTAAAGAATTTTATACAAAACATTACTCACAGGTCTGTCATCATCCTCCATGATGCTGGCGTTGTTGAGAATATCCAAATTATATATTATTATATTACTACTGAGTGTGCACAAAACATATATTTCAACTGATTTCAACCAAATTATGGTTGCAATTGTACTTCCTTTGCGGCAACGCTGCAACATGAAAAAAAATTAACATAAACGTGAGTTTTTAATACAATAACTATTAATATTATAATAAAAATGTAATTAAAAGTAAATATTGATCATATAATACTTACTCTATGTTTTGTATCCCACTGGTACTGCAATGCACTACCACACGCCATTCGAAACTGCCCATGCGATCAATCAAGCAGTTTCCAGGATAGAGCGAATATGTTAGTTTTAGCCGACCGCTTTGTAGGCCACTTAAGAATGCACTCGATGGAGGTCGATCTTTGTACTAAATTCAAATACAGATAAAAATTTATGATATGTAAAATGATATGTAATATATGAAATATATGATATGTAATATTATTACATGTAGATATGTAATACGTAATTTAGATATGTATATTTATGTATGTTATTTTTATATATTTTTTACTAGTATTTTCCAAATATATGCTTCGTAATCATCATAGAACATATCACAAATCTTAAGTCATGCTTCTAAAAAGTTGCATATAATATGAAGTAACAAACAAGTATAACATATTTGTATTAATATTCTATATTTATATTACATATGTGCTATACTTCTTTTTATGTTGCATCTAATTATATGTAACTTTCTACAAGTATAACCTCAAAATGTTTTAACGTGATATAATACTACGCATATTTCAAAAATATTAGTAAAAATATATACATAATAATCTTAAATATAATTTTATATTGAATTCAATTAGTATTATAAAAAGGAAAAGAAGGATTACCTTCGGATTAAAATGATATGTACAGTCGAGACGTCGGAGACACGCAGCAAACCTGCACGCAGCCATGAAGTAGAAAAGACCGGTTGCCGGCCGGCAATGTTGAAGGTTATGTGTCTAATTTAAGTCGATTTTCTTGATCGAAAAGATGTCGAATCGACATTATATCGACTTCGAATCGACATCGATTTGATATCAATTCAATGAGTCATTTCTTGCCGGAAAGTCGCTTAAACAATTCTTTCACTTGAATGTTTGATCTTTTAACGTAACAGTGCTAATTTTTCAAGCATTTGTTACAATAATTTTTAATAAAATTAAATATAATTTGAAATATAAATATTTCTGCGGTATCTCGAAAAGAGATCGAATTTTACAATCCGTCAATATAGATGTCGCGTCGACATATTCTGAGAGCATTGATATCAATTCGACATCGAATTGATATTAGCTTTCTCACTGGGGTGACATGCGAGAGCCGAGGACACGGTCGGCGATAAAGACTCGACATGCGGATAACTAACCTCTCTCCTCGATAATACTTCGATCAACTGCGATATCTTATTTTCTAGACCTTCAAAGCGATCACGATGCTTGGATGACGATGACCTCCTCCTCTTCCTCGATTTATGCGTAGATTTGCCCATTTTTACTCGATAAATAACCGAAATCTTGCAAAGAAATTAATCGCACTGTTGATGAACGCACAACAGGAAAAGCAATGAAGCGCTAGGGCGGGGAGGGGACGCTCGACCCGCGCGCGAACCGAGAAAAACGCGCGCTTTTAGAGTCTTTAAAATCGCCTGTTGGTAACTGCGCAGGGGGCGCACTACACATATATCCATCCGGACGAGACGTTGCATAATTAAATTTTCTGTTTTGAAGATCTCGAGTTTCACGAAGCTGTATATCCAATCAGAGTGTCTATGTATGAAGTATATAATCCTGGATACGTAACTAAAATTTGGGCTCAAGATTCTGATGATCGGTGGTTTTTATTATGGAGTGGGCAGCGTCAGATTGTTCCTGCGACATCGAGGATATTTTCTTCACCATTATCGCATCCATGCAACTTTAAAACCAAAACAATAAGGCTAAAATTTATGTCCAGCGTTTTAAAGTATTCATCACAGCTAGATGCCGTGCAATTGATAGGGACGTCAAAATTAATCTGTCCAAAAGAACCTGAACAGAGTTTAACTAATCTGATAAAACGCATCAACTGCATGTATCCATGCCATCAGGATATTCACAATTTGACACCTGATCCTAAAAATGCCCACTTGGATATACTCGATCTTCAAAAGAAATTTCTTGAATATTGTAGTATTTGTGAAAGGTATTATAATAATTGACTATATGTAATATTCAATCTCTTTTTATTCTCTTAATGGGGGGTATCCCTGTCTAGAATGCTGTTTTGGAGGTGATTTTTAAAAATAGAATAAATTTAAAACTGTTTGAGGTTTCTTTCTGAAAATTTTCACACATATTTATTGTTGTTTTAAAAACAAATTTTATGTCCAGCTCTTCAAAGTATTCTACATGGCTAGATGCTGTGCAATTAATATGGAACATTTTAACATTTCAAGTATATCCTCATCCATGACAATTAAAATTAATTTGTTTTAATATTTTTCACAGTGATATATCTTCTAAGGATAAGAAATATCACAGAAATCATCATTTGAATAATACAAAGTATAATACGAGAGATAATATCAAACTGCCATCAGTAATTAAGGAGAAGTCACTCTGCAAGAATTTATTAGTACTTCCTGTAAGTATTCGAAATGTATTTGGGGCTAACCTATGTAGTTGTGGAGAGTGGTAGTGTATGGTTGGATGTGTGGAACATTAGTCCTCAACAATACCATGTGACTCTCTGCGGATCACGATTTCACGATGGTATGACTCTCCACATGTACATGTTCGCCTATAGCTTATGTCGTCTGACGTGATCGTCGGTGAGAGTGTCGATCGGGGTAATGAATATTGTTGTCGAATTTGTTTACATACTTAAGTCAGCGTGGTCGAGCGCTCGCGAAAAAACGCGGTTAATTATTGTAGTGCTATCTTTGGTAGGGGTACACGCGACCACCATATGCATGTATTGAAATTTTATTTTTTATCTTTGCAGGATGAAATAATTCTAAAAATATTAAAAAACCTAGATATGAGGTCGTTGAGTCACATGTATGCAGTAAATAAACGTCTCAGAAGAATAACACGGGATCGTAGTCTCTTTAAATTAAAATGTTTAAATTTACGTAATATACAATATAAAAATTCTACTCATATCCATAATATAATATCTTTTTTTGCACCCACAAGTAAATTTTTAAAACAGTTGGATTTAACATCAAGTGGATTTTCTGTTGCACATTTGTTAAGATTGATAAACAAATTTGGCAGGTTTTTAACTCACCTGCGGTTAAGAGACTGCGACTCTGTTAATAACCTTATTTTATTTAAAATTTCGAGGATATGTAAAAATTTGAAAGGTAATTAAATTAATTTAATATTATAAATATGAATTGTTAAGATTACGGGTAAATTGGATGTGATACCAATATATGTATATATTATTTTTAGTATTGGATCTCGCTGCATATTGGGGCAACGCATTAACGGACAAAGGTCTCTCGAACATCCGCAACATAAAAGGTTTAGAACATTTAGACCTTAGAATGACATTTAGAACAGCTAAACCTGTTTGTAAAATACTGCAAAAAACTCGACGAATGCGTGTATTACTTTGCCCCGGCGGTGTAACAGAAGATCTAGATGCAGACGCAATTACAATGCAGTTAAGAAATTCGTGTCCAGACTTGAAAATTTTAGATATATCGGGAGGTATTATTTCATCGCGAAATATTGATGACCTCTGTGAGTGTAAAAATTTGCGAAAACTGTGTATTTTATGGATGTAAGTTTGTGCTATATTTTTAAATGCATATTATCATATTCTTTATTATTGAAATTTGTATGTTTACGAAATTTACATCTCATGCAATCATCACGAACAGTTGTTTTTTTTTTTTCTTTTGCGATTGAACCGTAGTAATAGTATGGCTTTTGTTACAGGAACGATGGCACACTCTATAGAGATTTGTTCCATAGATTGTTTTCTTCCTGTCAACGCTTGGAAGAAATCAATTTGGTGGATCACCATGACGATATCAATGAGCTGACACTGAGTAAAGATGTAAAAGTAGTATACTTGCGGCAATTATCTAGTTCCGCAATTTTCCAGCAGCATCCTAAACTGAAAGCGATTCATGTAATGCATGATCACAATGGCGACTTCTTTGCTCAGATGAAGGAAAAATATCCACATGTGTCTATCTGGAGTCTAATATCAGGTGAATGTCTTGTCTGACTATATCAAGAGACACGATAGTGTTTCGCACCAAATATCGTGTATCTTTTCGCGAACAGATTGGAACTTTCTATTTTATTAATGTTGGATCGTCGCGTATAAAGTATGAAATATTATGTAAAAGAGTTAAATAAATGGATTTTTTTTTTACGACTGAATGAATGATGTAATTTCTAAAATTAAATATCAGCATAAATATGTGGTGCTCCGCGCGGGCTGCGGGGCGAGGGGATCTCGACGGCGAGGGGGGGATGACATCGTCGGCGGCGAGGGGTACCATCACACAGATATGAGTACAAAGGCGAGCTTTATAATTATGGTGTCGAAGATTAGGTTACAAAAAATTATATTAAGTATTTATAAATGACCTATCTATTTATCTTGATCATGATCGGTGATTTATCGAGGATGGAGCGATTTATATCTATGATGGATCTATAGTTTCATTATTATTATCATTAATGTACTAGATCTAGTGAGATTGGTATTTTATTTATGTTTTAATATATTATCTATCATTTATTTATCTATTTATTTATCTATTTATTTATCTATTTATTTATCTATTTATTTATCTATTTATTTAATTTATCTATTAATCTATTTAATTATCTATTTATTAATCTATTAATCTATTTATTTTTTAAATCTATTTATTAATCTATTTAATTTCTTATTCATTTATTTATTCTTTTAATTTATCCCCTCCCTGCCACTCACCACCCCCTGCCACCCACCACCCCCTGCCACCCTGCCGTCCACCCCCCCCCTTCCCCCTTCCACGCCGATGACGTCATCCCCCCACCAAAAAGTGAACCTAACCTTACCTGAGCCAGAACCGGCCTAGTCTATCTACTGTCTCGCAAAATTGGCATCCTTCCTCGATAAAGCTGAAATTTCACGCAAGCGAAGAAAAGCTAGCGTTTATCCCCACTCCACCTCACTGTAAAGCCAGCGAAGAACAGCTAACGCTATCGCCTCTATCCTTTTCATGGAGCGAAGAAAAGCTGGCGTATTACCTCCACTTCACGCAATGCAAAGTGGCATTGAAAAGCAGAGCTAACGCTACTTAACCTAGAAGAAGAAGAACTGCGTATAATAAAAATGGAGTACTCCAATTATTATAGACAGTACATCGCGTACGTTGAATATTACAGACGTACAGTGGCAGCTGTATTGCAGCTAGAAATGCATTTTGTAATAATAGTCCATTGCTAAAGATTATCCATGCGACTATTAAGTCTAAAAGAAAAGAGTAGATAAATGCAACAATACAATAACTATGTCGGTATTATTGTCAATTGTGAAAACAATAAAAAATTGTCTATGTCAGTCGGTTGTGTTGGTGGAGGAGGAGGAAGTATAAACGGCGGAATGTTATTGAATTAAAAGAAACTATTACATTAATTAAAACTATAATCTTTTATTATGTTGAAAAGAACAAATAGACAAAACTATATGTATTTCTATACTATACTTGTAATTTTTTAACTTCTTTCTCTCCGTGTCACCACGTGTTTTCGGCGTTCGGCGTTGCTTCGCTAAAAGTTGAACTGTGTTAAACTTTGAGCGAAGCAACGCCGTAAAACCAACTTGACGAAAATTGATGGAGTGGGGGTAAAACGCTGACTTTTCTTCGCTGCATGAAATTGCAGCTTTAGGATAAGTTGAAAATTATACGTTCCAAATTTTCCGCGTTATCCGATGACGATTTCGAATTATTGACGCGAAAAGGTGTCTTTCCTTACGAATACGTGGACAGCGTCGAAAAGCTGGAGGATACGTGTTTACCACCGCGCGAGTCATTTTACAGTTCCTTGACCGGTGACACCGTATCCGAGAGCGATTACGAGCACGCCGCGAACGTATGGCAGCGATTCTCCGTTCGAACCCTGGGCGAATACAGCGATCTATACCTCAAAACCGATGTCTTGCTGTTGGCCGACGTGTTTGAAAATTTCCGCGACAGCTGTATCGCGAGTTACGGACTTGATCCCGCGTACTACTACACTTTACCAGGCTTTACGTGGGACGCCATGTTGAAACATACGTGTGTCAATTTCGAACTGCTGACCGACATTGACATGGTCATGTTTATCGAACGTGGTATTCGCGGCGGCCTGAGTCAGTGTTCAAACAGATACGCACAGGCCAACAACAAGTACATGCAGTCGTACGATCCATCGAAACCGTCGTCGTATCTGATGTACTTCGATGTCAACAACCTGTACGACTGGGCGATGTGTCAGCCACTGCCCTACGCGGAGTTTCGATGGGTCGAAGACGTTTCGAATTTCGACTTTAGCGCGATCGCTTTGGATTCGCCCACGGGTTATATTCTCGAGGTCGATCTAGAGTATCCGCAGGATAAACACGACGCGCACACTGACCTACCGTTCTGTCCGATGCGCGATAAACCGCCCGGCAAACGGTAGGACAAACTTCTCGCCACGCTGCACGATAAGGAGCGTTATATCATCCACTATCGCAATCTGCAGCAGTGCACGCGCCACGGCCTTCGCGTCAAAAAAATACATCGCGTATTGCAATTCGCTCAATCTGCGTAGCTCCGCGCTTGCATCAAACTCAATATAAAATTTAGAACACAGGCCAAAAATGAGTTCGAAAAAAATTTATATAAATTAATGAATAACGCTGTTTTCGGGAAAACAATGGAAAATGTACGCAATCACGTCGATGTAAAATTACTGACGAAGTGGGACGGACGATACGGCGCGGAGGCAATGATCGCGCGACCGAATTTCCACAGCAGGAGCGTGTTTTCGGAAAATCTGATAGCCGTCGAACTGCGCCAACTCAAGGTGAAATTCGATAAACCGATCTACGTCGGCATGTGCATCCTCGACATGTCGAAGGTGTGCCTACGAATTTCACCACGAGTACATGTCTCCCCTGTACCGCGACTCGTGTAGAATCATGTATACCGACACGGACAGTTTGATTTATTGTATCGAAGTGCGACGACGCTTACAAGAACATGAAATGTGATATAGTCAGGTTCGACACGAGTGTTGTGCGGCGGAAATCGACAGCCATTGCGACACCTAGCCGTCAGCGCTAACTCCGAATATTGACAAATCCACCTGAGGTGGCATTCCGAGAACCAGGTCACCAAGCCTCTTGCTTCACTGACCTGCTCCCAAAACCAAAAGCGCTGACAGCTGAGTCGGCAATGAGGAAATAGAGCACAACCGATAAAAAGCCCGCCTTTCGAAAAAGCGGCGGGCAGTCTAGAACGAGAGGCTAATCGCGCACGACCGAACGTAACTTATTTTATTGTGTACGCCCGCAAGTCAGGGCAGTGTATTTAAGAAGACCTCTGTAACCTTTCAAGTGATACTGTATTAAACATTGTTACATCAAGAATCTGTCAATTGTTTCTCTCAACCTCCCGGCGGATCCAAAAGAACTCAGTGCCGACCAAGGTACGGCACAACACGAGTGATTACGCGGTAGATAACGCTTATGGTATGCCACTCGTCAATAAAAAAGTGCCGGGCCTGATGAAGGACGAAAACAACGGTGCGATCATGACTGAATTCGTTGGACTTAGGGCGAAAATGTACGCCTTGCGAGTCGACGGTAAAAAGGACTGTAAAAAAGCGAAAGGTGTCAAAAGCAACGTCATCGCGCTTACCATCACGTTCGACGACTACACGCGGTGTCTGAACGATGAGATCGAAATGACTCGACCGCAGTTGTGCATAAGATCGAAAAAGCACCAAGTGTACACTATCAGCGAGACGAAAATCGCTCTGAGTCCGTACGACGACAAGCGATACATCGTACCGAATTCGACCGATACGTTGCCGTGGGGACATTACCGAATATAACGTATGTATTGTATGTACGTATGTATATATGTATGTAGTATAACATGACATATATAACGTAATATATAATATAGTATAGTATAACATATGTGTATAGTATAACGTATAAATGTATGAATGTATGTATGTATATATGTATATATGTATATATGTATTATATTAATGGAAGGAATATTAATCAGACATTTTTGTATTTTATATTTTAAATATTTTTATTATATATTTTTATATATTGGATATTTCAAACACTTTACATGTATCATTTTTTGGATAAAGTTCCGAAAAGCCCATACCTCCGATCGTTCTGAAATTTTGTATACTGTTATATTTTGATATGCTAATTATGAATATGTCAATGAAAATTGGCGCAAAGGTCATTTTCTAGGTAAAAATTAAAAAAAAAATGTTTCGCATATTTTTTATTTTATCTAACTAACCACGACTCTCCCCGGGTCGCGTGGGTTAGGTGACGCGCTTTACAAACTTGTAACCGAGTTCCGCGTGGGTTAGGTGACGCGCTTTACAAACATGTATACTTTTTAATCCTGTAACCGAGTTCCGCGTGGTAAATTACCGGCCGAGTGGGTACCACATTCCTATTTTTAGGATGCGGTACCCACTCGGCCGATATATTCGTGAACTGTACCCAAGCACTTATAACCAAGCGTCTTGATTCAAACAGTTAGGTATCACGCTGGGAGTTTGTTTAGTTTTATTATGCGGGGGATCCGCCTGCGGCGGAGCCCCTCCCCCGCCTAATTGCGTACTGTTTATACGCATGTACTATACACATATGTTTTATATATACACATGTATTATACACATGCATATAAACAGTACGCAATTAGGCGGGGGAGGGGCTCCGCCTGCGGCGGAGCCCCATCCCCCGCATAATAAAACTAAACAATCTCCCAGCGTGATACCTAACTGTTTGAATCAAGACGCTTGGTTGTAAGTGCTTGGGTACAGTTCACGAATATATCGGCCGAGTGGGTACCGCATCCTAAAAATAGGATGTGGTACCCACTCGGCCGGTAATTTACCACGCGGAACTCGGTTACAGGATTAAAAAGTATACATGTTTGTAAAGCGCGTCACCTAACCCACGCGGAACTCGGTTACAAGTTTGTAAAGCGCGTCACCTAACCCACGCGACCCGGGGAGAGTCGTGGTTAGTTAGATAAATAAAAAATATGCGAAACATTTTTTTTTAATTTTTACCTAGAAAATGACCTTTGCGCCAATTTTCATTGACATATTCATAATTAGCATATCAAAATATAACAGTATACAAAATTTCAGAACGATCGGAGGTATGGGCTTTTCGGAACTACAGCCCATTTTTTATATTAAGAATAAAATACAGTTTGCACGAATTAAATAACATTGTCCTTGTGTATCCATGAGTTGTGCGATCCATCGAATCCTAGCCATTTCACAAAAACCTCGTTGCCCTTCCTGCGCAGTACTTTGTCCACGAGATACACGTCAGGATAAGTCGCGCGATGCAACTCGTGCTCGTAGAATGCTCCAGCGATGGATTTTCCGCGATAGTCTTCGAGTAGATAGGTTACGGGATTGGTACGCTGCACTTTAACGATCTTAAACACTTTGGTGGTCCAATTCGGTGTGTAACCCTTCTCGAAAATTGTCTTGTATTTGCTGACGCGTACCGAGTCGCCCGCTTTGAACTTTGCCGGGCCCGCGATCTTTATCGCGCTGTACACCGTAGCCAAGAGTCTTTCGGCGATCGCGGGGGTAACGTCGACAGGTCGCATGCCGATCGTTCGATGTTTGCGCGCGTTGTAATCCGACACGAGTCGCGACAACACGTCGACCCACTTGTAATTTCCATTGAGCGTAAACATCTTCCACATGTTGTTCTTCAACGTGCGATTGAATCGCTCGACGACCGACGCCTTCATCACCGAATACGTGGAATAATGATTGATGTCGTGTTTTCTCACGAGACGTTGCACGTCGGTGTTGTAAAATTCCTTCCCCATATCGGTTTGTAGGTTACTAGGGCACCTCCCGCTATCTCGAATTATCTCAGCGATAGCGTCAGCTGTCTCGCTGCCGCCTTTACCCTTGAGCGGCACGGCCCACGCGTGTTTGCTCAAGACATCGATGACGGTGAGTATGTAGTGGTAGCCTTCGTTGAAACGCGAGTACGGGCGCATCTCGACGATGTCAGCCTGCCACAGGTCGTCGTACCCTCGCATTATGACGTGTCTGCGAGAAAAATTTCTTCTCGCCGGTGCGTGCAATTCGTCCACCAACCGTCGCTTTTCGATATTTTTATCTACATCGGATTTTAACGGTCTCATGTTTCGTTGTTGCCGTTTCTGTTTTTAGTGCATCGTTCGTAGCAGTTTCTGAACAGCTCGTAACCGCTTCTGAACAGTTCGTAACCGCTTCTGAGCCATTCGTGGACCGTTCGACAGCAGTCCGACAACCGTTCTTGAACCGTTCGACAGCCGTCCGATAACCGTTCTTGTACCGTTCGACAGCCGTCCGACAACCGTTCTCGAATCGTTCGTTGTCGTTCGTCGTCGTCAGTTAATTGCTTCTTGTCACTCATCGTCGTCGTCGTCGTCGTCGACGTTCTTTAGCCGTTTGTAACCTTTCCTGTCTCCGCGTAGTTCGCAGCTGTTTCTAAACCGCTCGTAATCGTTTCTGAGCTGTTTTTGAACCGTTCGACAGCCGTCCGACAACCGTTCTTGAATCGTTCGTTGCTGTTCGTTGCCGTCGTTAATTAACCGTTGCCTCTCTTCACTCGTCGCCGTTCAATAGTCGTTTCTGCTGAACCGTTTCTTGTCACTCATCGTCGTTCGTTGTCGCGTCTGATTCAATGATATTCGCACGTCGAAGCTTGTTTATCGCACTCTGTAACGCTCGCACGTCCTTCTCGAACGCGGTAAGCTTCTCGTCTGACTCTTTCCGTTGATCTGTCAAACTTTTAACGCACTGATCCACGTATAGTTTGTTAACCGCATCATCGTCAGTCTCAGGTTGCGCTACGCGACGAATCTTGCGCGACCTTGCGTGAAAGTCCGTGGCGGTGCGACACAGAGCGTTATCGCGCACGAAATTTCTCACTAATCCGCTCCACCGATGGTACGAAATGGCATTCATCGCGTCTTCGCTCTGCTCGAACAATCCAAATTTGTTGATCGGCATTTCGACGCTGATTGAACGGATCGCTGTCGCGCCGTTCAATTTATAATAAGCCCGTCTTCGCGAAGTTCCTCGATGATCGACATGATCTTGTTTAGTGCGTTCGAAAATAGGTTCGGCTGGTGTTAGGAAAAATAATAAAGTTGGCAGTATTGAGAATTCCCAACACTGCGTTCGTTTTCTCCCAACTGGGAAATGTTGGAGATTGATAGAATGGAGGCAACTAGTGCAGATATTTATTATATTTGTATCGGTCTCAACGTCTTTTGTGAAACATAACCTATTGCTAGTACTGAGGCCCGATTCTGAAACGCATACGAAAATAACGCTGTGTGAACATTGATTAGTGTATACTGCTTAGATCGTAAATTATACACCAATCAGTGGACCGTGCAACGTTATTTATAAATAACGATCTAAGCAGTATACACTAATCAATGTTCACACAGCGTTATTTTCGTATGCGTTTCAGAATCGGGCCTCAGTACTAGCAATAGGTTATGTTTCACAAAAGGCGTTGAGACCGATACAAATAAATATCTGCACTAGTTGCCTCCATTCTATCAATCTCCAACTTTTCCCAGTTGGGAGAAAACGAACGCAGTGTTGGGAATTCTCAATACTGCCAACTTTATTATTTTTCCCAACACCAGCCGAACCTATTTTCGAACGCACTAGTTGTCGTGGGCATTGTTGCCAGCTTGACGTGAAGCAATCGCAGACGATCCACCAGCTCGTTGGGGTCGTCCCAGTGCACGTAGTTGATTTTATTGTCGGTTAGCGTTATCGCGCGAGGCGCGATTAATCCCTCTCCGGATTTTTTCTTCCTGGATTCGTTCGATATCAACGGTGCGATTACCCGCATATACTTGTATCCCTTGTTGCCCATTACTCGCTCGCGAGGATCGTGCTTGAATTTATGAGCACTCGTTGCCAACAGGATGCTCCTGTACTTTTGCTTATCGTCCTCCGTGTAGATCTCCTCATCGGGTACTTTTTTGAAGATCAACTCGTATATACCGGGTGTGCCGGCGCACTGTACGCCGTCGATATAAATGTTATCCGCGCTGTCCACGTCAAAACATTTATTACCGAGCATCATTTCATTCTTGCCGAGATAAACACCATACACGATGTCCATCGTTGGATAGGCGCCCAAAACAGACGCGATGTACACTCGGCTCAGTGGACCCAAGTGACTTTGCAACGTTTCTATAAACATTTCTCGACCCTCCGACGTTTGCAACTGCTTCTGAACGGTCGTCGCGATCGAGTCGTCCGTGGTTTCGAAAACATCCACGTTTTCGAGTAATTCGGGACTCGTACGTTGCACGGTTCGCGTCGCCGCGGACGGTGTAGAGGTTATCGGTAGTACTTTCGATCGTTTCGATTGATTAGATTTACGCGGTGTTGATGAGAGATCCAACCAGGATTCGAATCGTTCCCTCTTTCTCTTCGGTGTAGCATCATCATCATCATCCTCCTCCTCCTCCTTCCCGCGCTGTTGAACGGAAAGCGTTTCGATTCCCGCGTCAGCGTCACTCTCCGTCGGCTCCTCTTTCTTCACCGCGATCAAGCTCGAGTTGTCGACGATCTTTTTCAGCGGTTCGACGAGAGGCCTAAAGTGCGTGTCCAACTCAATGTCCTTCTCGATCTTACCGGACTTCAAAGCGCGAAGTTTCTTGCGAATCGAATCACTCGTTTTCGCAATCTCTTTCACGATCTTCTCGCGTTTGCGAATATTCTCGCTCCTGTCGATCGCAGCCATCGCGGGGGAAAAAAAGCAGAGTGTCGATCTCTCTCTCTGTAAACGCTAACGTTTCACCTTCGACGACGTATCGGCGACGACTGACCGCTTTTGCGGATATCGCAAACACGTTAAATCCTTTTCTGTATCGGCCGTTCGAAAGCGCGCTGTCCTTGTCTATCACTACGAATCCGTACTTGCATTGCCAACAATCGTGGCACAACAAGCAAAATTCATCGTACGGCATGTCGGTATTTACGTGATCGTTGTACACGTGTTTCAGATTAGTGGAATCCTGTTTGAACAGGATCAGCAAATTCGCGTTGTCACGTATCAGGTGTTTAGGTATTCTCGCGTACGTCTGACAGAGATAAAAGCAGTCGACGTTCGAGTGCCTGCCCATTGAGAAATACTCTCTCACAGCGTCTTGCTTATCGCACGCCACGTCATCGAAGACGAAGATCGAGTTTGATCGCGCGTCGCTCGGTGGAATGACGTCACTGTTATTGGAGAAGGTGTAGTAGCCAATTTCGTCGATCGATGTCAATAAATTCTCCAGATATCGGTTTTTTGGTTGTTGCAGCGATTTCGAGTACACGTTCTCGAAACGTACACCGTGCGGACTTTCCAGCAAACTTATCAGAAAGTTGGTTTTACCGCAATTCGAGGGGCCGCAAATGATCGCGCCTATAGTAGTCGGTAGCATTGCATCGTGTCTGCGCTTGCGCTTCTCCGCGTTGCCCTCCATCGACCGTTATCTGTCGTCGCGATTCGTCACGCGAATCGTCAACGGTTGTAGCACGAATCTCATTTTTTTCTTGCACTTTGTACGACTGAATCGGACTTTCGTTCGAACGGCTATTTATAGGTGCGCGGCACCGCGAATCGTTCAGTTGCAAAGATGTTCGTCCTACTGTCAAGACCTTCGGATATTTGCGATTTTAGCGCCGAACAGCTGCAATTTGTGCCGAAAGCCGTTCTGTTGCAAATGTGCAGCGATCACGTCCACTACGTGTGAGACAAGCTTCCGGAGCATATAAAGGCGGATTTGGAGGTTCAGACCTATCGTCGCTGTTACAAACATTACAATCAACCGTGGCAGCGAACGCACATCGACGGTCCCGCCCCGTTGATTAAGAATTGCGGCGAATGTCAATAAAAAAAACAGGTAGAGGCCTGTTTAATCGCCCGATAGGTGCACTTCCGTTCGAATTGCACATTCCCGGCTATCAGTTTTGCGGTCCGGGTACTCGTTTACGAGAACGATTGGCTAGAGGTGATCCGGGTGTAAATCCCTTGGATGCGGCGTGTCGCGAGCACGACATAGCCTATTCGCGTAGCAAAGGCCTCACCGAGAGACACGCGGCTGACAAGATACTCGCCGAGAGAGCGCTAGGACGCGTCATCGCGAGAGATTCGGCTCTCGGAGAGAGGGCTGCCGCTACAGCCGTCTTGGCGGCCATGAAGTCTAAGACGAAACTCGGAATGGGCTTGAAAACACGGAAAACACGAACGAGGAAAAGGCCGAAGAAGAAACGGATACTTCCGACAGCGAAACGAGGTGGCGTATTGCCGATTCTACCGTTGTTGGGAGTTCTCGGTTCTCTGGCCGGCGGAGCGGCCGGAATTGCAACGGCGGTGAATGCTAGCAAAGCCGCGCGGCGTCAGCTGGAAAAGACGCAGCGTCACAATCGCGCCATGGAAGGTCGCGGACTTTATCTCGCTCCGTACAAATATGGACAAGGACTGTATCTCGGCCCGCACAAACGCGGGCGAGGAGTAGCGTTGAAGAATAAAAAAAAAACGTCAAAAAAACGTTAAATATGCCCACGGGTAGTACAATTGAGTAGATTGGCAAAGCGAATGCGCGTACCGTTCTTCAGAGGTATGGTTCATGCGTGATTCGTTACCGATCGTCGATGGTGTACGTCGAAACGAGAGCGGTATCGTGAATTTGCGGGTTCCGGTACTCATTGGGTAGCGTACGCCAAGAGGGGAGATCGAGTCGTATATTTCGACAGTTTCGGCAATCTTCGACCACCGAAAGAACTGGTGCGATATTTCGGACCGAGCGTGACGAAGATTGAGTACAATCACACGTCTTATCAGCGATACGATCAGAGCATCTGTGGACAATTGTGCCTGCAATTTCTCTGGACGATCGACGACGACGACGATCGGCGCTAATTTAAAACCTGACGACGCGCCGTGTGGAGACTCAGTGTTCGTCGATCGGCTTCCGTCGACATGTCTATAACGTTCACGCTGACCGGGAAGAGCAGCATCCTCGCGGAGCACTATTTTCCCGCTGTGGATTTGAGCGACGGTGACTACGAGCTCGGTCTAACGTGTTTTGAGACTTATCACACGATTCTGAACGTGAATTCCTCGAATAATAAATTTTATTTCGACGAGGATGACACGGAAATTACGATTCCCGAGGGATCGTACGAGATACGAGCCATACATGAGTTTTTAAAACGCGAAATTTCACGGAAACGTCCGCGACGCGTGGTTCGTTCCAACGACGATCGTACGTCGGTCGCGAATATCGCGCGAGAGGAGACCATTCGCGCGAACGGCTACGAAGACGAGGCCGCGGAATACCCGATAGTGCTCCGCGCAAATTACAATACGATGAAGAGCGAAATCAAGTGCGCTTTCAGAGTGAACTTTAACAAACCGAACAACGTCGGATCGCTGCTGGGATTCTCGTCGACGCGTATATTGCAGCCGGGACAGTGGCACGAATCGGACGCACCGATTAATATTATCAACGTAAACATTATCCGCGTGGAGTGTAACGTGACCACGCGTGCGTACAGCAACGGCAAACGCATTCATACAATACACGAGTTTTCATCGACCGTACCACCAAGATATAAGATATCGGAAACGCCGGCGCAGATCATTTACCTGCCGATCGTCGCGCGGAGCGTTACGAATCTGACGATACGCGTCGCTGATTAAGACGGACGATTGCTCGATTTTCGCGGAGAAGAGATCACCGTCAGATTGCACGTACAACGGCGAGAGCGATAACGCACCAGTGTATGCGTGAGCGTGAGTGTACGCGCGACATATGAGATGCTAGTGTTGAACGACTCGGAGCACGCGACAGATAACAGTAATATCTTTACGGCTGCGCCGATCGACGATATCATAAAGTCGACATTCGGTGGCGTTAAAAAAAAAGAGACGAGAAAGAAGCTCAACGCGTCGAACGTTAAATTTTTACTATCTCTGGGATTTGCGGTGCGAAACATCTGAACGATGACTGAAATTCTCAACATCGGAGGCGAGCCAGTCTTTGACGATCGCATCGTCAAGATCGAGACTCACACGTACAACCCGTACGCCAACACAACGTTCGAGTACAGCGACGAGATACGAATACCCATACAACAGCAGGATCTGTACACATTGCCGTGCGAAAGTTTTCTCTACGTCGAAGAAACATTGACGGTGACCAGAGCAGCCGGTCAAGCCGATGACGTGGTATTGGGGACTAATTGCGTCGCGTTCATGTTCGATGAGATTCGATACGAGCTCGACGGCGTGGAGATTGATAGCTGCAGAAACGTAGGAATAACCAGCATGCTCAAGAACTACATAACGGTATCGTCCGACAGAAGCGTGATCCTGAGAAACGCTGGCTGGGGTCCACAGAATAACGCAAATGGATATTTCAATTTCTGCGTACCGCTCGACACGTTACTGGGATTTTGCGAGGACTACAAACGCGTGGTGATCAACGCTCGTCACGAATTGATCTTGATACGATCGCGAAACGACAACAATTCCCTGGTGGGAAGTCTCGCGTTGGAGCCTACTATCAAATTACTCAAGATACAATGGCGAATGCCTCACGTGGTATTGAGCGAGATCAACAAGCTGTCGATGCTGCGCGCCTTGGAAAACGGACGATATCTAAGTATGGGTTTCCGTTCGTGGGATCTGTACGAGTATCCCCTGTTGCAGAACACGACCAAGCACACGTGGGCCATTAAGACCGCGACTCAGCTCGAGAAACCGCGATACGTCGTCTTCGCTCTGCAGACGGGTCGGAAGAACGAAGAAATTCGACGACTGCAACTTGACCAACGTAAAACTCTACCTAAACTCGGAAGTTTATCCGTACGACGACTTAAATTTGGACTTTGATAAACACAGATGGGCGATTCCGTACGATATGTACGCGCGTTTCTGCAAGGGCTACTACGGATACGAATATCTCGAGCCGAGTCTCACCGTTTCGACTTTTCTACGTAACGGCCCGTTCGTGATCATCGATTGCTCTCGACAAAACGAATCCGTTAAAAACGCCACCGTGGATGTCAGAATAGAATTCGATTGCATGGAAAACGTACCGCCGAATACCTCCGCGTACTGTCTCATCATACACGACCGCGTGATTGAGTACAACCCGTTGACGAACGTGGTGCGCAAAATAGTCTGAGTGTTCGCGGCAACGTCAACGTGAATTTTTTTTCTCCTCTCATCTTTTTTCCGCTCTCCGATACAGTTATTTAGAAGGGATGGGAGGGGGGAAGTATAAATCAGAGTGTCGCGAGACGGTTTGCAGAGTTGCGCGTCATTCCTCTCGATTGACACGTCGACGAGAGAGAGAGAGACAGAGAGAGAGACAGAGAGAGAGAGAGAGAGAGAGAGAGAGAGAGAGAGAGAGAGAGAGAGAGAGAGAGAGAGAGAGAGAGAGAGAGAGAGAGAGAGAGAGAGAGAGAGAGAGAGAAATCTCGTCATGTCCATACCAACGTTCGTGGAGCTGCAAGGATTCCTCGTCGGGATGAAATTTGTCGTGAAGGAGGTGGCGGTGCTGAGAAAAGGCTGCGTTCTGACGCATCACATCTTTAAGTACCCCATGCCGTGGAATCTCCTCACAAAATCCGACAAATCGTGCGCTTTCTGGTTGATTGCGAATCACCATGGATTACGATGGGAAGACGGAAACGTACCGTACAGTACGGTGAAACGTCTAATTACATCGGCCGTGCTTGGTATAGAAGAAGAAGAAGACGAAGAAGAAGATGATGATGATGATGATAACGAGATCCCGACTCTCGTGTACGTCAAGGGATGTCAGAAACGAGAATGGCTGGTGGATCTGCTGGAGAATTATGCGAGAAAAAACCTTATCGTCGAGACTCTGGATGCGCATTACGAAGATATCAAATCTTTGAATAAATTAGACGATACCAATACTATGCGATCCGGAAAACATGTCAAGAATTGCGCATTACAAAATGTAATAAAACTATTTAACTGGTGGTCGCGCGCGACGCCAGTTATGAGAATTGCGACCTTTTAAAAAAATAAATTATATGTAACTTTTTATGTTTTATTTCTTACTCCCCCTCCCCTCCCCTATCATCACCGATAAAGTAGGTTTTAATTCCCCCTCTCCTAAAATTTTCCACAGCGCAGTTCTAGAAACATTAATTCCCCCTCCCCCTTTTCCCCACCACATTATTCCTTTGGAATGTCGGTGTTGCCGCATATACTCGATTAATTTTATATGATCAGTCGCGATCGCTTGTACTGACGGTCCACTTCTCAGAGCCGAGAGGAAAAAATGTTCTCCTTTGAAGGAAGCGCATGCAGCAGCAACAGCAACAATGGTGGAAAACACGTGAATGCCGTGAATTATTACGTGCCGATTCACGACGTTGAAACTCAATCGTGTGAGAACAGATGCAATAGGTAAGTTTCGTTTAAGAAAAAAATCATATAGAGCCTCCCCCAGTTTTTTATATCTTTTTACATAATGTAATACTTACGAAAACAACTAATTTCATTTCTTTTATACAGCATTTCGTTGGAGCGTCGCGCGGTTCGTATACTCGGCAGACGATACGCGTTGACAGCTACGGAATACAAATTCCTCGAAATTGGCATCAACGTGGGCCCACCGAGTTACGTGGAGATCGCCGTGGGAGATCATCGAGGAAAGGAACTGCTATTATCTCTCGAAACGTGGAAGGGACTCTACGAGCAACGACGGAACATTCAAAATTTCCTTCGCAATGACTACAAGGATATCCACAGTTTTATAAACGTTGGACCGCTAACGGTGAGAGTTCGTACGTCAGTTAATAACGTCAAACTCATACGTCTCGAATCTGCAAACGTACGCTTGATAATGACCGAATCGACGTTGCACCGTATGTTCGATCTCGATCGGTGCATCGATGCAAGATTCGATCGATTGGTCAGAATACTTGCGGCAGTCGATGCAAAGTTTGCGCAGTTCTCCGATATCGCATCCACTGTAATGGATCCTAAGGAAGTGTCGAATGTAATATACGTTAGCGATGCATTCAATACAAATCAGCTCATCGATTGTGTGCTCGCAGGTTTAGTTTTTAATATGTAAGAAATATTATGTACAAAAAAAAAGAGTTAAATAAACGGATTTTTTTACGACTGAATGAACGATGTAATTTACTTGCGTGCATGTCCATCCCTACCTATATTTTATCATCGCTTCGTTGCGTTATCAGGTCGATCATCGTCCCGATGACGTCATTTCTTCCTTTGTCTCGCGTACTGCGTAGATTATTTAGCGTACTGCGTCGTACAAAATAGTGTGAAGTTGTTTAGTCTAACACCCCCCTTTTCCTAGAAAAAATGTTGTTTACGACGAACATGTTCCGACAGGTTCAATGCGTTATCGTCCCGATGACGTCATTTCTTCCTTTGTCTCGCAGTACTGCGTAGATAAATTGTTTAGTCTACGCGATAACCACCCCCCTTTTCCTAGAAATAAATTGTTTACGGCGCCCGCGAAACATGTCCCGACAGGTTCGACGCGTCATCGACAAAACCGACAAAACACGCTCCTACGCATTGCGCTATCGAGTCAGTCTTACCCATTGTGCGCCGCCTAGCGGCGTCGTTGCAAACGCTGACCCCTCGGCCCGACCGCGGCGCGAACGCGGACCCCGCGGGGCGACCGCGCACCCCCCACGCGGACCCCGCGGCGCGACCGCGCACCCCACGCGAACGCGGACCCCCCCGCGCGGCCCTACTCGCGCAGGTGAGTCATGCACGTGGTGAGTCATCCCGGTGACGTCATCCCGGTGACGTCATACCGGTGACGTCATACCGGATATGAGTCATCCTGGTGAGTCATACACGTGTCAAGGTCAAGGTCATCCCGCCCCCTCCCCCTTCCCAGCGTAATCCCATATCCTTGAAATCCGATACCCCGCTCACTCCTTCCCCCTCACCCCCCTGTAACCCGATATCCCGCCACCCATCCCCTCCCCCATCCCCTTTTTTTTACGTGGGTGAAATCTTCCATCACTGGAGTCCCCACGGAGGTGACCGAGGCAACCAGTCACGATGTCCGTTCGGGGAGCGCCCGCGGGCAACCAGTCACGGACCGAAGTCCGATCGGGGAGCACCCGCGGGCAACCAGTCCCGGACGCCGATCGGGGAGCGCCTCCGCCCTTCGGGGTTTGACCAGTGACCCCCCTTTCGGGTAGTCCATGGGCAAGACAAGTTACGTGGATCATTTTCGGAAACATACCGCATAGTTTTTTTCCAGCTTTTTTCATATAAGCAGCACCGTCCGATAAAAACAATAATACTCTCTCGTTGTTTGTTCCAGTAGGCCACAATTATTTTAAAGAGTCTTTGACAAATTGAACAATAGTTTCATTATTTGTTTTATCCAATGCTGCAGAATTAAGAAGGAAAATTTTACCGGGTTTATCAGAATGTAAGGTCCCTATTATACAATTTGCAACAGCTCTGCCTTCTGCATCTGTAGTTTCATCTATCGATAACCAGATATTATCTTCGTTCACAATATTACGTATTTTACACATTTGTTGCGGCCCCAATTAATATAACAATAAATAGTATTAAGAATAAAGACCGCGAAGAACAATTGGGAACGCGACTGCGAAGGCCAGAAAGAATTACGCAACGCCGAATCAGCAAGAGATGAGTTGCGCGATCGGCCCACATACGATCGAGCAACTCAGCGATATCGAAGGACAAGACGAGGATACAAAAGGAAGCAACAACAGGATAAGACAGGGCAATCGGAGTCAGGGAGCAGAGCAGTAACGGGCATCAAACGCGAATAACGATTGTAACGCAGAGTGATTATTAAAAGTATATTTTATTCAAGAGTGCCGTTTATATATATATATATCCCGCATCCTCCGTGGACCAAAAAGAACCCAAGTGTCCCTCTCCCAAAAAGGGGCACAACAAATGGTGGCAGCGGTGGGATCCAGCGGCAGGCAGACGGGAACGGCAGCTGAAACAGAAAAATAAGCGAATCAGTGAGGCAGTGCAACATCCTCAACGGAGGCACGGCAGCCAGATTCAAAAGCAGCGGACAACACGGTAGCGGCCGACAAGGGACAAGCGAGCAGCATAACCCGAGAAGGCACCGACCTACCTCAACGGAGGCTCACCGACAGATAAGGCGGCACGAGCACCGACCAGCAACATGCGACTAGCGACCGTAATGTAAGTCGATTAAGCAAAGCATATAAAGCGCGATTACCGTAGATGTCGGAGAACGAAAATCCACCTGCGGAACTAAATCAATCGTGGCTCCATAGCGAGACGTCACGACGAGCGCGTAGAAATAGACCGTTAAGCCCCGTTCAAACGACCGAAGAAGTTGTAAGCGACAATCGCGAAACCGTGCGTAGAAATTTAGACGTGTACTACTCAAGCGAAAGCGAATCAGGACCGGAATCACAACAGAACAGCGTCATCGAACGCGAATTCCAACCCGACGATTCCGTTGTAATTTTACGACGAACGTTTAATAGGACAAGATAACGGCCCCTTCGAAAATAGACTCCACCCCTCACACGCGCACGCACAATCCGAAGACGCCCAGTAGGCTAACACACAGACGAGAGTTCTCATTGACCTCGTATGATAGCAGCGTATTCAACCCGCAAGAGTATTATTCCGCCTCGAGAAACGTGAACGTAATCGAGATGGCTGAAGCAACGAATAGTAACCGCGACGCGAATGGCGTAAATGACAACGCGCAGATAACTCCAGAGGACGTAGACGCCGAAATCAACCGCCTTAATAGAGTGTTATCTCAAAGGAGAACACCGGCGAATAATCGTAACCGAATTCCCGGATTACAGCCGGACGATAGGGATGCCATTCTCGACGAGATATTAAATGGAATCCGCAACTTACAAGACCGCGTAAATCAGTTAGAAACGGCGAATCCTGAACGCCGCGAATTTCACGCGAGACGCGAGCCAAGTAACCTCCCGTTCGAAGTAACGTACGGACGAACGTCATACGATATCCGGAACCAAGCGGAACGCGCTATCGGATATTTACGTTTAAAAGAGGCACGAGACATGATACCCGAGTTCGATGGAGCCTCGAGTAAATTACAAGAATTCTTAAGCGCCGCGTCATATGCGATAAAAAATATAAATCCTATGGAAGAAGGAACGCTATTAGAAGCAGTGTTATGCACAAAGCTAAAAGGAAGAGCGATGATAGATTTTCAAACGCGAGAGATAAGAGATTTCGCACAACTAAAGAAAGAATTAGAAGTTTGCTATTTGAGCCGCAAAAGCACGACACACTTACAACTAGAGTTTAATACACTCAAGTAAAAACCCGGAGAAAATGCGAGAGCATTCGGATTAAGAGCCGATAAGCTAGCAATGGAGCTATATGACTCCATGATAGAGGGAAGAAATCACACAATAGAAAGCAAGCGAACTATCCTAGAGACGATCCAACAACAGGCATTACAGAATTACCAAATAGGATTGAGAGACGAGATCAAGTTACTTGTCCGAGCTCAGCATTTCGCAACCTTGCAAGAAGCAATTGCCGGAGCGAGCGCCGAAGAAAAAGTAAATGGGCCGAGTGGACTTCCGCCGCGTCCCAAAAATAATTATGCGTACTCGCCGCAACCGCGCGATAACCGATCGATATTACAATGCCAAAAATGCGGAAAATACGGGCACCTCGGAAGGGAATGTCGTACCAATAGATATGCGAACCGTTTCTCCTTACCGAAACCCGATAGGACACCCCGCGTAAACGCGATAGATAAAATCTGCAATTATTGCAAGAAGGCAGGACACATGCGCGAAGAATGTTGGCTGTTAAATGGTCGACCAAATAAAGAAAGGACGAATCACAACAAACCTAATAATCCGAGAGGACAAAATAAACATTTTCATCCGAAAACGAATGGCCCGAGAAAAAAGGACAGTAATTCAGCCGCGAATAGCGATGAGGAAGACAAAGAGGACACAAAGCAGCGCCGACCGGCGTTAGAGTATCAGGTATCACATATGACGAACAAGCCGCGAAAGCATGCAGGGCTGGACTTAGTCACTCTGCCCATGCGAGAAGCGAAGCGCGAAAAAATAAATTTACTGTTCGATACAGGAGCGGCCGTATCAATAATAAAAGTAAAACATTTGAAAGGCGAAACAATGATAGAAGAAGATAAAATGGCCCTTACAGGAGTAACAGGTCATAAAGCCCATACGATTGGAAAATTTACAGCAACTATCGACTTGAAAGATAGAAAGGTCAAGCACACGATATATGTCGTCAAGGATGATTTTCCGATCGAATACGACGGAATACTAGGCGTAGATTTTATAAAGAAACATCGAGCGTCATACAGTTACGAGTCGAGCTCGATACGCATAGGGAATAGCACATTAAAATTATATCCGTACAAGAAAATGGTTTTGAAACCGCGAAGCGAGACAATAGTACAAGTCGCGACCGATAAAAATTCAGGAATAATACAGGCCGAAGAGACGATGCCAGGAGTGTTCATAGGAAACTGCCTAGTAATACCAGACAATTTCTTCTGTAAGGCGAGCATATTAAACACGACAGAGAAGACAGTCGAAATGCTCATGCCACAAGTAACACTAGAGGAATTAGAGCAAGAAGAAGCAAAAGAGATAGAAGTAAACCAAGTAAACAAAGCAGAAGAAACCATGCCGCGTAGCGAAAAAATCGAAAAATTGATACGCACGCAACACTTGAATGAAGAAGAAAAGAAAGCCATTATGGAAATTTGCAGAGATTACAGCGATGTATTACATGTGGAAGGAGAGCCGTTGACCTGCACAGACATCGTCACACATAAAATTACCACAAAGGCAGGCAGCAGACCGGTCAACGTCCGACCGTACCGCTTGCCCGAAAAGCACAAGGAAGAAGTGAATAGACAAGTAAAAGGGATGCTAAAAAACGGAATAATTAGACCTAGCACGAGCCCGTGGAATGCGCCGTTGCTAGTAGTACCGAAAAAAAGAGACGCATCAGGAAAGCAAAAATTGAGAGTAGTAGTAGACTTTCGGTTTGTAAACGACCTAACGGAGGGGGATTCTTTCCCACTGCCCAACATAATTGATATCCTAGATCAACTAGGAAAAGCAAAATATTTTACCACGCTAGACCTCGCCTCGGGATACCACCAAATCCCGATGGACGAAAAGGATAAGGAAAAAACAGCGTTCTCCACACAATATGGACATTATGAGCACAATCGAATGCCCTTCGGACTAAAAAACGCCCCAGCGACGTTTCAACGAGCCATAATAGCCGTTCTGGCAGGGCTAGTAGGACTGTATTGCTTAGTATATCTAGACGATATAATCGTATTCGGAGCAAGTTTACAAGAGCACAATAAAAGATTAATCGAAGTGCTAAAAAGACTGAGAAAGTACAATTTGAAATTACAGCCCGATAAATGCGAATTCCTTCGGAAAGAAGTGACGTATCTCGGACATGTAATAACAGAAAACGGAATCTCGCCAGATTCTTCAAAATTAGAAGCAGTAAAATGCTTCCCGAAACCAACAAAGGTAAAGGACATCCAGGCTTTCGTAGGATTAGCCGGATATTATCGAAGATTCATTAAAGACTTCTCAGCGATCGCCAAGCCGCTTACAAAAATGACAAGAAAAGATACCAAATTTGAGTGGACGGCAGAACAACAAAATGCATTTGAAATACTCAAAGAAAAACTAACCACAGCACCGGTATTAAAATACCCGGACTACTCCCAAGAATTTGTAGTGACGACCGACGCGTCAGATTACGCAATCGGAGCCATACTGTCACAGGGAAAGATAGGTCAAGACCAACCCGTGGCGTATGCAAGCAGAGTACTATCTAAAGCCGAGCAAAATTATAATACCACCGAGAAAGAATTACTAGCGATAGTATGGGCGGTGAAACACTTTCGACCATACGTTTATGGAACAAAATTTACCATAGTGACAGACCATAAATCATTGGTTTGGCTATTTAGTGTAAAAGACCCCGGATCACGGTTAATCCGGTGGAGATTGAAATTAGAGGAATACGATTACACTATCGTACATAAGGCCGGTCAAGAGAATAGAAATGCTGACGCGCTAAGTCGGCATGTGCCAACAGGCATCAACAAGATAGAGAAAGAGGAGAACAACGAAGAGGAGAGCGAAAGAAAATACACTGTTGTGAGCGCACAACGTAGTTAAGAATTATTAATGGCACTTGGCAAAACCAAGTGCCTCCGATACGAAATCCGACCCTAGCGACGAAGACCGCTGACGCGAGGAACTGCATTAGTTTCGGGAATGACCAAATATGGTCATCCCGGACATCACCTGTCCGTTAGACTTGATCGAGGTATCAAAAACGCTGACAACTAAGTCAGCAATACCGAACAGATAAAGCGCGCCCGCCTTCTCGACGAGCGGCGGGCAGTCGTCAGTTAACAATGAAACCGTAACGTGCGTCTAAAACATAAAGGAGTTCGCGAGTATCGAAATTAGAATAAAAAGGAACTGTTGTAATATATCAACGGGAAATATATTTGGCTCCATTTCTGTACACATTGTGACGACTTATTCTCCGACCCAGTATCCTCGAATCCTGTGCCGGAACACTCCCCGTTTATGGCACAACAATTGGTGGCAGCGGTGGGATACTGGTCACCGGAGAACATCCCCGTCACGTATGTTCCCGCCACGAATATTCGCCTGAAAGAAAAGAGCGAAATAGTGATAGTGGTGAAGCCCGCTCGAGAGGAAGGAAGCACCCGGTAGCAGTCCGTTCCAGAGGAAGGAAGCACCCGGTAGCGGCCCGTCCCAGAAGAAGGAAGCACCCGGTAGCGGTTATCAACGACACCGGAGAAGGCGCCGACCTACCTCAGCGGTGAATCACCGGCCCCGCAGCCGAGCCACGCAGCGACGGTCAACGACCAGCACAGTAACGAGCAACATGCGACTATTAATGTAAGTCGAAAAACAATTGTAACGCGTAAATTGGTAGGGCGTGATAAAGCGATAAATGTCAGAAGGCGAAATCACCCCATTCCGCCCCGTTCGAAACGCGTCGTTCCTCCACAGCGAACCAGCGCAGCGCGCGATTGAATCTAGCTCGCGAAGCCCCATACGTGTCGATAGACATACCAATTGCGAAGCATTAGACAGCGTGCGACAAAATCTAGACTCGCGATTTACAGACGAGAATACGTCGGAACTGCACCCAAACGTCCTTGTAGAGCGAGAATTTTCGTTCGGTGAAATAGACGCAAGTTTAGCGCGCGAACTTAACGATAATAATAACACGAACGATAACGAAAACGACAGCGACGTACTACGACAAGACCCCACCGTTAGTTCCGGTCTATCGGACAATAACTCCGGGAGAGGAGAATTTTCGCTGACGTCTTACGATAGCAGCATATTCGACCCGGCCGAAGAGGATTATACCCCCCGGGCCAACAGGATGAGCCAGCAACGAGCCGCCGCGGCCATTGCACCGCGCGAGGATATATCACCCGCGCAGATTAACGCGGAAATAGAGCGGCTCAGGCCAGCGGCTAACGGACAATCGTCCGACGCCGACCAAAGGCGAGACCCTGAGCCGACGCGAGTAGGGTCGGGATCACAGGAGCCCATACTTAACGACATATTAAACCTGATGCGCGACATGCAGGACCGTATAAACCGTGCAGAGGCCGCAGAATTCGAGCGTTCTGTCGAACTACTTCGTGCAATGCGCGATCTGCAGGGCCGCGTAAGCAGAATAGAAGCCATAAATACCGATCACTTCGGCGAAATAGACCGCCGCGGACGCAGCCAAGGCCCTCTCGACATGACTTACGGACGAACGTTGGAAGACGTCAGAAACCAACGCGACCCCGTAAATACTTACATTAAATTAAAGGAAGCTCGCGATATGATTCCGGAAATCGACGGAACTTCGCGCAGTCAAGTACAAAAATTCCTAAACACAAGCACCTATGCGATGAACGAAATTAATCCCGCCGAGGAAAAATCGTTGTTAAAGGCTATACTGTGTACGAAATTAACGGGAAAAGCAATGTACGATTTCCAAACGCGAGACATACACTCTTTCGCTCAATTAAAGCAGGAAATAGAAATGTGCTATTTAGCTAAGCGAAGCACCACGCACATTCAGAGAGAATTTAATATGCTCCGGCAAAAGCCAGGCGAAAACGCAAGAGAATACGGACTCCGTGTAGACAAATTATCAATGGAGCTGTATCAATCAATGATCGAAGGCCGTGAACAGTCTTCCGAACAAAGGAAAGCGATATTAGACACGATTCAGGAACTAGCGTTGGAAAATTTCCAGTTAGGACTCCGAGATGACATTCAGACTATCGTACGATCACGAAATTACGCTAATCTCATAGCGGCAATTTTGGGCGCCTCCTCCGAGGAGAAACTGAAAGGACCTCCTCCGCGCTCAACACAAAATAGCGACCGAAGCAGAAACAGTCAAGAGCAAACCCGACAAGCTCGAAGCGTCGGAGTTACATGCCACAAATGCGGAAAGCTAGGACACAGCGAACAAGACTACATGCCGTACTAGCCGATACGCCAGCAGATATTCTCTACCGAAAGCAGAAAAACCCAGCGAGATAAATACCGTTGAGAAACACTGCTCACACTGCAAGAAAGCAGGGCACAAAGAGGAAGAATGTTGGTCACTAAACGGACGATTCGAAAAGGAACGGTATCGCCAACCCAATATTAATACACGAGACAGGAGACCGGTCAATACGACAGAAAAAAGTCGAAGAAACCAGACACCGGAGCAGGACGATGAAACGTCATATAGCGACAATAGCAGCAGCAGCAGCCGCAGCAGCGGTAGAGACCAGCAAGAGAGACGGAGAAAGAATAAGACGCGACGCGCACAGGAGTATAAAGTTACTCAAGTGACGAGCACAACTGATAAAAATTCTAATCTCGATCTCGTAACACTCCCGATGCGAGAAGCAACTAAGGGAAAACTAAAATTTCTGCTCGATTCCGGGGCAGCCATCACCTTCATAAAGGTAGGAAGATTAAAGGATACGACTCAAATACGAGAAAAGGAAATAGTGCTGACCGGCGTAACTGGACACCAACTACCCACCCTCGGAAAAATACAAGCCACAATACCAATAGGCAAGGAAACGCTACGACATACGATGTACGTAGTACGAGACGATTTCCCAATGGACTACGAAGGCATCCTAGGAATCGACTTCCTGAAAAAACATCGAGCCGTCCTCAACCACGCCGAAAACCGACTGAAAGTCGGTACTGCAAAATTTAAACTCCAACCGTGTAAAACGCTAATATTATTGCCCCGCAGTAGGACAATCTTACAAACGACAGCCGCAGATCAAAGTAAAAAAGATAAAATACAACGGGTAAAACCTGACGCTGGAATTTTTATCGGAAGTTGCACAGTAAAACCGATAGAATTTTTCTGTCGACAAAAGCAACGACGTAAACGATACAATAAAGATCAAAGGACAGACATTACGCATCCACGCCAAGCGCTGGAAAGCATTTATCAAAAACTAGAAAAAGAAAAACGAATAAATCGAAACACAAAACTTACTTTAATCACGAAGGGGAGCACCATGCCCCCGACCTGCCATATGATACGCCCGCACAGCCATCACCAGCGGCGCGCCACGTGCCCGAATGGTGCCAATAGCCAGAGCTCGCAGGTACGAAAGCAGAGGATCATCGTCAAGGACTCGTCCACGGCCGATCCCACGCATGGCCAGATCCTGACCCCGACCGAGCAAAACTCGAGCATCGGCCAAATGAGCCGGCAAAGGCCGACCAAGCTCAATCAGCCGTCTCCGCATCGCGAGAATAAGATCACCCCGACCACGCACCGGAGGATAGGCAACCACCGGTTCCGGAATAATTAAAGCGGAGGGGGGGGGTAGCCTCATCTTCCTCTTCGCCAGCCTGATTCTCTCCTAGATCCACCACGGCAACCCGCACCGGCACCAAATCCAGAGGAGACATATTAACAAATTAAAAGAATTCACACAGACTTCACTGGCGACAGAACCAGACTGATACGACTCGGCAAGCACTATAAAAGTAGCACCTCACGGGCTGTCGGAGTCAGCACAAGTTATGATTAAAATAAGAAACGCCTCTAAGAAAGTATTCCTATCACAGGACACCCATCATCGTGTTACACCTCGCAAGAGCGATGACATCCGAACCGATGCCTTCGTACGAAGTGACACCATTTAAGGATGAACCAGGACTCTATTTCGAGAAAATTGGAACAAAGTCAGCTTCTTATCTAATAAGAAAATAATATACCCCGTGGGCTCCGTATCAATAATTGTAATAATAATAGGAATTGTTACAATAATATGGGTAATAAAAAGAAAAATAAACAAAAACACGACACGACAATAAGAGTAGCAATATTAAGCATTATAATTGTAATCATTTAGATAATAAAGAAAAAGGGAATCATTAAGAATCTAAAGGGTAATACCACAGCGTAGATATTAGAAAAGAAAAATAGATTGTAACCCCCAAAGAAAAAGAAAAACACATAAATAAATAACGAAAAACTTCGAGCACGTCAGTTTTTCTTTTTCCGCGGGGGAAGGGATGTTGTGAGCGCACAACGTAGTTAAGAATTATTAATGGCACTTGGCAAAACCAAGTGCCTCCGATACGAAATCCGACCCTAGCGACGAAGACCGCTGAGGCGAGGAACTGCATTAGTTTCGGGAATGACCAAATATGGTCATCCCGGACATCACCTGTCCGTTAGACTTGATCGAGGTATCAAAAACGCTGACAACTAAGTCAGCAATACCGAACAGATAAAGCGCCCGCCTTCTCGACGAGCGGCGGGCAGTCGTCAGTTAACAATGAAACCGTAACGTGCGTCTAAAACATAAAGGAGTTCGCGAGTATCGAAATTAGAATAAAAAGGAACTGTTGTAATATATCAACGGGAAATATATTTGGCTCCATTTCTGTACACATTGTGACGACTTATTCTCCGACCCAGTATCCTCGAATCCTGTGCCGGAACACTCCCCGTTTACGGCACAACAACACAGAAGAAGAGAAACGAAACATACTGTACGAATATCATGATGCACCTGTAGGAGGACATCAAGGTGTGGAACGCACCATAAACCGAATAAGGTTGACGCATAATTGGAGAGGATTAACCCGAGACGTCGAAGATTACATTAATAAATGCGAATTGTGTCAGAAAAACAAACTATCGCGAAGAAACAAGGCACCATTAATAATTACAGACACTGCGGATAAACCGTTCGAAAAATGTGCGCTAGATATAGTAGGACCACTGACGGTAACGGAAAACGGAAACAAATACATTCTTACGTTCCAAGACAATTTATCAAAATTTAGTAAAGCGATACCCGTACCTAACCAAGAAGCGAATACGATCGCGAAAGAATTTGTCACAAAGATTATCTTTGAATACGGTATCCCCGACAAAATACTGACGGATAGAGGAACGAATTTCCTTAGCGAGATATTTAAAAGCACGTGTAAATTATTGAAGATAGAAAAAATTCAAACAACAGCCTATCATCCCGAGAGTAATGGAGCATTGGAACGCTCTCATAGAACATTAGCCGAATACTTGCGACATTATATTAACGCGGACCAGACAGACTGGGACGAGTGGACGCCATACGCAATGTTCGCGTATAACACGACGCCACACACGGCGACCGGGTTTACACCCTTTGAATTGGTATACGGGCACCGAGCGACACTACCGACGGCACTGTCGCAACCACCGAAACCAACGTATACTTATGACGATTACGCGCAAGAGCTAAAAGGAAAATTAAGAGCGACACAACGAGTTGCAAGGGAACATTTACAAAACGAAAAATCTAAGGCCAAAGAGACGTATGATAAGAAGACAAAAGAAATCAATTTTCGAGTGGGAGACAAAGTTCTCTTGCACGACGAAACGGTGCGTAGAGGGAGATCGAAAAAATTAGAATCCCCGTGGATAGGACCATATGAAATAATCGAAAAACGTTCAGACGTCAATTACACGATCAAAAAGGGACGGAAAACCACGCGAGTACACGTAAACCGATTAAAGCCCTTTATAGAACAGTAAAAACAGCGTAAAAGAACAAAAACAAGCAATAGAAAGTAGGCAATAGAAAATAGGCGTAAAAACTAAGGAAAATAAGATAATAAGTACTTACCGAACATCAAACACGTCGCACCACACGACGTCCGGTGGCCACATCCAATGTGACCTCCAGGGGGTAGAGGAGATGTATCCAGGTATCCGGGGGCGTAAGCAACGCTTCTGCGTAGGGGGGAGGGGGCGACGTCGGCCCCGAACCCAAATTCGCCGCCATCCGCGCACTAAGCGCGGCACCCTCACTCACGGCACCCGCACGAGCAGCGCGTAGCCAATGCGCCAACATGCGTCGCACGTCGTCGGGACAAAAAAACGGTTACACAGACGGCACCTCATAATTAGCGCAAACAAAAAGTACTCTGGACTACGTTCAAGAGCAACTAAACGCGCGAGGAGAGAAAAAACGCGAGGAGAAGGCATTATCAAGCCAAGGTAAAAATTCGAAGAAAGGTAACATGAGTCCTTATCTTACAGGACGCTGATCACTGTCCAGCACTTCGCGAAAAAAGCGAAACCTGAGACAGCACCACCGTACGAGGTACGGCAATTCAGCAACGAGCCGGGAATTTTCTTTGAAAAGATCGGACAACTACAACAGGTAGAAGCTACATGGAAACTAGCGATTAAAATCGACGTAGCAGCTTTAGGAAACCGCTATCACCAACTTCAAAAGGTCTTCCAGCAAACCGAGGAATTATGCGAAACGATACTCGCATCGGATACGCAGCAGACGTGCAAAAATATTCTCCGAACTATAGAGAAAGAGAATGAAAAACTAACGCAATTATTAACGCGATTACAGACGCTCTATAAAACAAATGATAATAAACGTGGCCTAATAGATGCGATCGGCACGATCAGCAAAACGCTGTTCGGCACTATGGATGCCGACGACGCAAAAAACATACAGGAGCAGCTTGAACTGATACAAAATCAGCAGCAGACCCTACGGCACACCGCGAAAAGTCAATTAAAGGTGATAAATGCCACAATAGGCCACATGGAGGCATTAGAAAAATCATTATATTATAACGAACAACTACTGACGAACGTCACAATACGAATACAGCAGGAAACAGCCATGTACGCCAAAGAGAAACAATAGACGAACAGTTATTACTAGTAACCGCAATTACAGAAGATCTAACAGAAGACGTGAAAGACACGATAGATTACCTCACATATTCGAGAGAAGGAGTCATACTTACTCGTTTATTACCGATAGAAAAAATAATAACAGAGTTAAAAGAGGCGACGTCACAATTGACGCGAGGATCTCATTTCCCATTCAAAGTTAGACTAGAAAATTGGAACGATATACAAAGCTACGTAGAAACTAACGCGTATTACGATAATCCGAACATTTATACGATAATTAAATTTCCCGTGGTAGCATACCCCGTGTATGAAATAATAAAAACGACACCATTACCTGTCTACAGGGTGTTCCTTAAAGACCGCGCACTAACTACATAGCGTTATTCCTTATCAAAAATTGAGTCGAAAAGTCCCGAACCATTTTTTTCTATAATGCTTTACCAAGCTGTAATTATTGAGTAAAGTCAATCCAATCAGCGCCGACCTTTAGCCGGGCGCACGTCAGTGAGCCACGCGCCTGGTAGTGTGCGTGAGCGCTCCGCCGCTACGTTCAACGCTACGCGGCGGTGGCGCGCGGCCCGGCCGCGGCGGTGCTGCGTCTTCGCGCGCGTCGCATGGAATATTCTTACGCATCGTAATAATAGAAATAATTTTTTCTTGCACTAAGAATTACATGTTACTTCTGTCAGAAGTATCTTCTTACAGAAATTTCGATAACAAATAGAACTCTCGCCAAGACATAAATCATCTTCAACACATGAAGATTTAAACAAATACAAAAAAATAAACTGTGTATTTTACAAAATTATTTTCTAAACAATCCGTTTCGTTAGATATCTCTGCGTTAATTGAAATTAAATTTTGAAACCTAGCACTTATTCAATCTTTCTACGAGATTCACCTAGTTACTCAGAAGTAATAAATTTTTAAGAGAAATAACAATTAGATATTTAAATATTCTTATGCTTAAAAGAAAATACGTAAAGCGTATTAAAAAATAGAGAAAGATTTCTTCCTTTATGAGAAAACGATTTATCTTAAGTCAAGAATAACGCTTTTCACATGTACAATTTGAAACTTAAGGTAAATGAGAGCAAAACGCCGATTTTATAGCGAATAATAAGTCGCTCATTGCTGCAACAATGACAAACTCAAAAATCGCTCTTTTGAGT
>JASTWL010001318.1:0-44055 GCA_035220575.1 Temnothorax rugatulus | reverse complement strand
ATCGCGTTCTTCGTAAAGAAGTTAAATAAAGAGGAGACGGAAGAAGGGGAGAGAGAGACCGACGGCGCTAACAAATGTCGGTCGAATCGGCCGCACGAGCCGCGAGGATACAGGTGTAGTTTTATCTCGTATTCCTTACAATCCGATTCCGCATCAGACAGGACTACTTCCGGTGCCACGAAGACGGCAAGATACGAACCAGAAAAATTCCTGTTATCACGTGTCGTTTATAACATACCTTTCATGTTTGTCGGTCTTACAGTTAAATAGAAAATAATACCAGGACAAGCAGTCGTTTTAATTATTTAATTAATTTGAATACAGATGTTAAATGAAGCAATGGAAAAAAAACGTTTAAGAGACAGAATCCTGGAGTACTTCTCCATTGATTAAAATTTTCCAATAATTATCTGAAATTCAATATACTGAAGATACTTCTAAAATTCGAGGGTATCCATTGAAGCTTATGCTGAAGTTATATATAGATTTATCGAATTAGATAAAGAGCGAGTTTTCTCTGGCGCGTGTGATGATGCGCCAGAGTCTTGTGATTTGTTTCTTCCCGAGATATCGAAGACTATACATGTATATGGATTAAGCCATATATGAATTAGTCCCATGTACATTTGCAGGATACGATTGGACGCTACTCCGGTAACTTCGCGCGCCGGCGGGAGAAGAAGCGCCCACGTGAAGCGCCCGATGAACGCCTTCATGGTGTGGGCGCAGGCGGCAAGGCGAAGATTGGCCGACCAATATCCGCAATTGCACAATGCTGAGCTGTCGAAGACGCTGGGAAAATTGTGGAGGTAATCCAGCTTCGACTAGACATAAGCAGAAACTTCAGAAAAACCAGTCGTTTCGCGCATTTTACACAGAGTGATTATACAGTCTTTACGTAGTTTTCAAATTTCGTAGCTTCCATTTTATAAAATTAATCTGTAAAAAGGGAAAGACTTTACTTCAGTTTTATGTACATTTATTCTTGGTATTGTTATTTTTCAACATATCCGTCATTACGTAAAACAAAAAACCGAGATACGATTCTGAAATTCTACAAATACGTTTTGCAGTAGATTCACAGTAACACTTCAAATCGCATTATCTTAGTCCGCGAATCATCTAAAGAGCGAGATTTTGTTGAATAAACAATAGTTTTAGCATGTTCTCAGAAATAAATCTGATCGGCACAAATCTGGTAACGCTGTCAGGTCACGAGATTGATCCACCTCTCTTTCAATCCATCTGTTAGAAAAACTTTCCTAAGTAAATTAATACATACTTCACTAAATTGTAATTCTAATATCTTTTACATATTAATTTCATTAAAAAACAAGTTATGAAAATTCAAAACTACATATAGACTGTTATAATCGTTCTGATATAATATCCGGATAACCATGCAGATACTAAAGAAAAATATATAATCCGCGTGTAAGGCAGATTATTACTTGAAGTTAATGAAGCATCACGAGAACAAAAATAGAAGACGAAAAAATATATCAACACCCATTTTTAATATCAAATCAATTCAGTATCTATCCCAGTAAAATTGGATATTTTTGAGTGCTCATCGCGTTCAGTGGCGATACTAGAGATTGCGAGATGTGTCTGCTGCAGGATTCTGAGCGACGGCGAGAAGCAGCCGTTCATCGAGGAAGCCGAGAGACTGAGGAACGCACACAAGAAGCAGCATCCGCACTACAAGGAATCGACCTGCCGAATTAACTGACGGATGACACGCGGCCATAGCGGAATCGCGCATATCATTAGGGCTAATACGGGGAATGTATCTCGCGCGTTACGAAATTGCGCGGATTCGCGATCGAGCGGCCCGATTCGCGCGGGATGGCGGAACGAATTACGCGTGCAGCGCGCATTCATCTTCGAGCGCTCGAGTGGTTAATCGAGGCCCGATCGCCCGAGCGATTTGAATCCCACCGCGTCGGCGATGATTTACGAGAAGGGGAAATGAATTCACTGCGATGAAGCCATCCGTGTCGCCGCTCCACTGCGGGGCGAGAAAGTGGAACGGCGAGGACGAGACGCGACGGAGCTTTTACCGGGTTCAGCTTTGTTGGAAAAAGAAAGAACAATCATCTGTTTAATGTATTTACTAATTCAATCCGATTGTACGATCGCGTTTTAAAAGCCCGATTCGTAGATTTCGTCATAGAAATAATAATATTTTTATCATGCACAAAGTTTGTTTAATAACAAGATATATAAATAAACGTACATGAAAGACAGAAATGTACGCGCAAAAGGCAAAGTTGTTGAAATAATATCTATCTGAAATTAAAAATCTAGCATTTTAACGCAAAATGAAACAGAGTAAAAAAAAAATAAACAGACATGTAGAACAAAACATTAAACAGACATAAAACAACTTATAAAATTTCTTAAATAAATTTGTTATATGTATTTTTGTGTCTATTTATTTTGTATACAGGCACGAAATTACAACGTAATTCATTGGGGATTAAGACGGATTTCAAGAACAGAATATTAAGTGAAAAGACACATATCCATATATTCTTTTCAAAGTTAAACTGAGAGTTAAACTCACTGCAATCATATCGGATTACATCAGACACAAAAACTTCATCGTATAGCGCAAAAAAAGAATTTATGATTTTTCATTTCTCGTAATGTAACATGGTTCCAATAGAGCGTCTTGAGACTAATTTAAACACGATGTGATACTGTTCGTAGTATCAACCTCGTCGCAGGAAGCCGAAGTCGGACGATCAGATGGGCATCAATCGTGCACAGAGGCGGGCTTCCGTCGCCGGGAACCTCTCTCGACTCCTCGGCCGGCTCCTCGGACTGCACCTATGCCCGCTTGTATCCGGACCCGGCGTGAAGGCGTACGAACGACCGACGACCTACCACGAACCGAAGTCCAGCGCCTATGACCTGGCCCGACCGGTCTGGGTCAACGAGACGGTCGCGAAGTATTCCGCCGTCGATCATCCTACCAAGCCGACGTACGAAACGACGGCCAGAAGCTACGCCGAGGCGAAGTGCCACGAGGTCGCCAAGTACCACCATGAGATGGCCGGCACCAAGTACCACCACGAGATGACCGGTACCAAGTATCATCACCACCACCACGAGTCGACGGCGACAAGTATCCGGATCTGCAGACTAAGCCCTACGATCTGCCCAAATACCCGGACGCCAAGGGGTATCCGGACGGTCTCAAATACTCCGCGGAAATGAGCAGCGGCGCGGCCGCTGCCGCTAAAGCGCCCTACGCTTGTGTACATGGACAATATTACCCTACCGCAGAGGGATACGCTGTGCACGGTGAAGAGAATGATTACCAGCCGCAGAGTGTGTCGTCGCATCCCTCCTTTTACCCCTACATATCGGCGTCCATGGCGCAACCGCCGTACTACATGGGACCTCGATAGACCGCGAGCTAAAGATGGGAGGCGATACGAAACAATTCTTGGAGATTTTCACAAGGCCGAATGAGACTGCGCGGCGTATATCGAGTAAAATACAATCGTAAACTATTGCCCGTCGGATAGGAAACTATTTACTATGGATAAATTAGTCGAGACAATATTTCTGATGAATGAAACCAAGACTGCGTTATCCTCTCCCTCTGATTGCGAGTCGTGTTTGAGTCTTGATATAACGCAGCGGCGTGTGCGTGTATGTGTATGTATGTGTGTGCTTGATAAACTTTGAGCGTAGACGATAGTACGCTATTAGCGATCCATCGAGATTTAATTCAATCGAATATATATCGGACGTTTAATAAAACTCTGTAAAGTACTTAAAATAATAACGGTTGTTGTACTTAATGACATTAAATTGACTTACTTAACTTTATTCCACAAAGCGAGACATATTATTCGATTGCTTTGTAACCTTTTTTTAATTTATTAGACATTACAGACACGCGCTACGCGCGCGCTATTTACTTTAATATTTCACTGTTACTATTACACTATTAACTACACAACTGTCAAAATATGCCATGACAGTCGCTCAAAGCGACAATATTTCGATAGATTCGAGTAGAAGAGAGAAGAGAACTAGAACAACACAGGCGCGCGCTACGCGCGCGCCATTTAGCTATTTAACTATATTTGAATAAATATGACAAGTCAACACACACACAATAGGTTTGAATAAATAACCTTTTAACTGTCATTAAATTTGTTTACAATACAAATAAAACAGATCTATTACCTAAGTATTCTTGAGTTATGGCTCAATGTGCGACATTCAATTCTTCGAGACTATTTGCAGAAAAATAGGAATGATAAAAACCGTCTTAAACACAGAACCTACAAACAGATTTATAAATTATATAAAAAATATGTATACTAACTTATGTGTACCATTCCACGAGATTTCCAGTGACTAGGAGAAAAATGTAATCTCCACTGAGTTAGAATTATGAGAGAAAAAAAGATATGTACGAGCACATGTGAACATCTCGCAAATCACGTTGTCTTTTTTCCTCCGCTCACGTTATAGACAATCTAATATCACATTTGTCGAGATATCGGCGGCAAGTAGTGGTGAAGAAGTAACTATAATACACGCTACGTAACGATATAATTGCTAGGCTAATTACATAATCGTTAACCGAGCCAGCGGTAAATCATCGATATAATTATACCAAGCGTGAATGTGTATGTGCGTGCGACGTGATTCTGCAACCAGGTACTTTTCTTTTCGACAACATCCCCTTAAAGTCCTTCTCCTTAGTCCTCGAAACTGGAGTCGCGCCCGATGATGGTTGCCAGTTCCTGCACCACATCTCGATTCGCGTGCATGAACGCCTTCGCGGTCCAGATCATGTTCACCAATATCTCATCGCTCTTCTCGTCCATGGCGACTTCCGTCGATAGATGCGGACTGAATCTATAGTACGGTACACCGATCATGGAGCACCAGGTGCGAGCGCGATCGACTACACGGCCATCGCTGGCTGTCGCCTGATCGACCAGCAGCGTGCCAAGCGCCGAGATACCGAACGCGAGTTTGGCGGTGTCCCAGAGACTGTCCGGTCGGAAAACGTCGATCTCATTCAGGGCATACGTGGTCGGTATGGTTCCTGTGCCGAGGGAGACTACCAGCGACAGTGGTATCACCTCCTTCTCGCGATTAATAGCCTTTAGAGCCAGATTGTATTCATGGATCTCCGTCATGGCGTCCAGGGTGGGATTATTAGCGATCAGACCGCCATCCAGAAAACGGCCGAACGCTCGGAAGTACGACGGCGCCGCACCGGTCGCTCTCGCCGCTTTCCAAAGCAACTGCTCCCGCGGCGACAATGTCGGTTTGAACATTGAGCTCTCCGGCAACTTCAGGATCGCGCTGGGCGCCTCGTAGTTGCGAAATAGATGAAGATCCACGGGCTTACGATCGGCGAGCACGCCCGTGATCATTATCTTTGGTCTTCGGATGTCGGCCATAACGGTATCAGCGCCAAGGCATTCCTTCAACTCCTTCTCCAGACCTTCGCTGTTGTAAGGCCGCGAACCCACGAAGGCGTTCTCCTTAATACGAAAGTAGAGTGCCTGACATTCCCGTAGAGACTTACCAGCGGCGAGACCGAGTCCCAGGATACCGCCGGTAGACGTGCCGGCGATCCAGTCGAAGCAGTGCACCACGGGTTTGCGCAGCACCGATTCGATCTCCAGCAGCGTCTGTATAAGCACTAGTCCCCGAATACCCCCGCCATCGAGACAAAGTAGCCTACCGCCCTTGATTCGCTTACGGTTTCCGTGCTCGGCCATCTTCTCCATGCCGGACACGTGAAGCATCTGGTCGAGAATCGTGCGCGGTATATAATGTGGTGGTTCCTCCGGCGCAATACCAGTATAGTTCTCGCCGTGCTTGCAGCCGAGATGACAACCCGCCATTTCTGGCGGGCACCTCTGCGCGCCCACCGCATGCAAAATGTAGATTATCTTGTTGCCATCGGTGGTGTCGACGTTCGCTTTGTGCCTAGGTGTTTCCGCCTTCCAGTTCTGCGCGTCGATGTCGGAGCCGAAACCGATGAGCGCCTGCACGATGGCCGGTGTCTCTGCCTCAACCGCGAGGTGCAGCGGTGTGTTGCCGTCGTTGTCGACGATGTTGACGGATGCCATGTGGCTCAGCAGAGCGACCACGCAAGGCAGCCGTTTGCGCATCACCATCACGTGTAGCGCGGTACGCCCGTCGAAGTTGAGCGCGTCGATATCGCAGTTGGTGTCGATCAGCGCCGTGATCACCTCGCGACTACGCGACCAATGCAACGGCGTGCCACCGAACTTCATATCCTCCGGGTGAAGCACGTTCGGTTTGTTGTGCAGGTAATCGCCGACGTAGCCGGGACTGGAGGGCTGACCCTCGGAAGCGGGTATGTTTACGTCGGCGCCGATTAACAGGAGCGCTCTCACACAATCAGGTTTGTCATTCAGGCACGCGACATGCATAGGGGTGTGACCGTTGCTGTTACGACTATTCAAAACTGTTTGGAAGACCCGAACCCAGAGCAAGAATGATCTCCTTAGTAGACGTAGCCGCGTAATGATAGACGGTATTCGCATTGTAATCCAGATGCTCCAGCGAACTCTTCGCCGCTATCAGCATCTCGACGGTGCGCAGGTTGTGTGTCTGTATGGCGACTTGCAGGGGTGAGATACCGGTCTCCGAATCGCCACTGTTGAGTTGGCTGTTGACGATCGCATGCGTGAACGCATCGTGGAGAGCAAAGTAGGCGGCTAGATGCGCTAAAGTCCACGTCGGGTGTTTTGTGAGAGTGTCGCAGAGTTTTTGAATTTTTCCAACACTGCACATCTGAAGGAAAAGAAGATGAGATCAATTATAAATATTATAAATTAATGCAAATTATATATTGATTATAAAATAATGATGATTATCTCAAAATCTTTTTTAAATTATGTATAAAAGATATAAAGAGATGTGTAATATGAGAATGGAATTTCTTTAAAGTATACTTAATCACTACACTTTATATAAACACTAGCTTGATACCCGTGCTTCGCTACGGTAACACATATTTTACTCCTTTTCACCCCGTTAGGAGTTGAATTTCTAAGAAACCCTTCTTAGTGGGTGCTTACGTCATGGAAGGAATATACTCCCCAAATTTCATGTTTCTAGGTTTAGAGGTTTGGGCTGGTCGTTGATGAGTCAGTCGGAACATTAGATTAGATATAGATATAGACATATAAGATGTAAAGTAAAGAAACGTTACCTCACGCACTATCTGCACAAGCACAGGGACTTTGTCTTTATATATTGAAAATCGTTCCTCCGCACCTTGTAGAGTTTCAGATCGAAACAGACTGAAATGAAACATTTAAAAGTCAAGATAATATATACAAGTCACGAAAGATCAATAAAGATAGGAAATAGAATACAAAAGATATATGACAGACAATAGAAAGTTAAATATAAAGTTGAAGAATCCAATAGCTGCTTTCAAGAAAACGATTACAATTAATTATTATACATTACACACACAAATAACTATAAAATAAATAATATTTATAATCACACTATTGTTTTTTGCGCCAAAATAACAAGATGTACCTGTACGCTTCATGCAGGGTCTCCGTGCACGGCCTGTGCAGGACGATCTCGTATTTTTCCTGATTTTTACCGCCGGGCCCGTAGAGAACGATGCCGTCCTCGCGGGAGTGTATGTGCCGATTGCTGTACTGGTCCGGCCGGACCTCCAGAACCACGTTCGGCGGCGTGTCCGAGAAGACGATGTTCCGTAGCACGTTGTTCGCGATCGTGCCGAGCCAAGCCATGGTGTTATCGTCGCAGCTGACAACCGGGTGAGCGAATGGGAACGAAAAACGCGAGTATCTCTACCGCGATGAGATGTTATACAACTTCCCGTTACTCATCGCGTCGCAAAAACGCGACACGACAGCTCGTTCGTATCTCGCACTTTGCCTCGTTCCGCTCGCCCGACGTGACGTTTATACTTTATGCGAGATTATCCCATCGGATCGAGATGAACGACACGCGACAGTAATGACATGACAGGACAGGCGAACCAAGGTCGACCAAGACCCAAGACCCCAAGACGATTCGCGAGACCTCGCGCAGCGAAAACGCCAAGTGTAATAAAGGGCTGTCACTGCTGTCGGGTTAGGCGACAGTTTCCCGAAAAGTGGTGGGGGTAATGTTGGTACGAACGAAAATCTCTATACGATTAATTTTAGTTTCTAAGAGTTAGTACCACTGTTTAAGTAGTAAAGCTGTCAGTTTACGTACCTCTTTGACATATGTGCGCGCGTGTGTATTTAAATAGCATAAATCGTATTACTGCTGTACATCCAAATGTAAGTATAAAATACATTGTAGTATTTTATTAAAATAAAATTTAATAAAGATGATAAATTACTAAAAATATAAGTAAAAAGAAATTAAGTGAGAATATAAAGCGAATAACGTGAATAAGGTGAAAAACGATTCTAGTCGACACAGAGCATCAGTGACATTACATGTACATTATAATTTCGCATTCAATGTAAATGTAATTAACATATGTTGTTGTATTACATTAAAATTACTGAATGCGAAATTATAACATAGAGGTAATGTCACTGATGCTCTGTGTCGACTGGGATGATATTTAAATATCATCATGTATATGTACGATTGTGTATGTGTATATATGTATGCAAGTGGATTAACAATAATTATATGTAATTATAATTTTTATTTTTCAGTGTTTTGACCTGTCGCAGTAAATACCACTTATGGTTGTGACATAGTTCTTCACACTGGAATCAATTCGCTTGCTCACTAGAATCATTGTCATCAACAAATATATATCAGATAAGTAGCTAATATTCATAAAAGAAAAGATTAGGTATCTATGTGCTTTCTGTAATTGTAGGAGTTGTTGAACCGATTCTTTTCTTTGATTTTTTTTCAGTTTTCCAGCCATCCATATATATGCTTGCAGAATATCAATCGCTGGAGAACAATTCTGTACGGAGTAAGGTTGCCAAATTCTGAGGCTACTGTCGAGTGTGTCCTAATAAGCAGAAGTCACATTCTAACGTCAAATAGCTATCAGTAGCAATGCGACGACAGATTGACGAGAGAGCAAGTTTGTAAAATCATTTTTATTATCATTTTTTCATAGACGCTTTTGACAGACATAATCAAAGTTTATCACTATCTTGTCATGTAGGCTACTGAATGATGTATGTTTCTTATCCTTCAACAAACAGGATTTACTGCCAATATTTTACTCAACAAATATGGTTATTTGGATTTCAGATCTGATATGGAAATATGAAGTTTCTCCAAAAATTGAGGATCGATTCTTAAAGGAGACAACTGTGTAGCAAGATGAAAAATATAAATCATGTATTGTGCAAATAGAAGATGTATGAGTCATGAGAAATCAAAGAATTGGAAGTCTGTGGAACATTCAGGAAAATTAAAAGATAAATATAAAGTAAATCATGTTTATAAATTTATTTGTTTTCCCACTAACTCGGACAGTTCGTATATAATTAATAACAAATCAATCTCTTCAGCATTTTCTAATTTACTCCAGATTTGTTTAATATCTTCTTCTTTTTTCTTAAAAATATTGCACTGCGGTCTTGCCCAAAACGTGGGATGATTTATCATGGTGTGTACACTTTTTTGATGTTCCGTCAAGTTTACTGTAAATAATATTTAATTATAAGAACAGTACAAATATTCTGGAAATATTCTGCCAAACTAACTCACTCTGTCAAACAAACTCTGCCAAACTAACTCCGCCGAACAAACTCTGTCAAACTAACAAACTCCGCCAAACTAAACTCACTCTACCAAACTAACTCACTCTTACTACGTTTACGCGGCGAGGCTATGCGTTTACGCGATGTAGTAACTTACGATAATTCACCTAAATTATCATAACTTACGATAATTCACTCCGCGTAAACAGGGGTGTCTAGCCGTGACTTAAAGTACGATAATAGCAGTAACTTACTCAAATTAGCTAATACTTTCCTTGCTAATGTGCTAGTTTACACCGTACCTAAGTTTAGTACGAATCAAGCTGGTACGCATCAAACGTTTGATTCACATGCGTTTACACCATTTATATTATGGCTGCGTTTCGATATTCGCTGTCAACTGAAGATCTATAGCGTATGTACATACATTGTAGAGTGAATATCGAAACGTAGCTTATATTCGTTTATTATCATCAATATATTAGAAATGGATATGGAAAAGAATATTACAATTTTATTTTCCACTTTATTGGGATTTCTAAAAATCCAACAAAATAATCGTAAAAAACATTTACGACAGTTATTTAATCGTAAACGACGTGAATTAAAGATTGAGTTACAGAGGTTATGTATAAAACAAAGAAACGAATTATTAGTAAAATGGTTGCAAATTAATAATTCAAAGCCACTACAATTGACTATGGAAGGTATAAAATACCGAAGAATTTGGCAAAAGGAAAGAAGTTCCGATTTTTGGAAAAGAATTGTGAATGTTCATTATAGTCCACAAGAATGGCTGGAAAGCTTTCGTATGTCCAAAGTTAGTTTTTCTGAATTGTGCAACAAACTGAGAAATGAGTTAAAACCAAAACCACAATATTTGGAACCAAGAGAATCTTTATCTGTTGAGAAGCAAATAGCTGTGGCTTTGTATAAATTAGCTAGTACTGCAGAATATAGAGTTGTTGGCAATGTGATGGGTATCCATAAATCAACAGTAAAAAAGTGTCTATATAGAGTGGTGAAAGCTATTAATAAAATTATGCTTCAAAATTATATATATATGCCTGATAAAACGAAAGCTAAATTTATAGCTCAAAATTTTGAAGAGAAATGTGGTATCCCACAAATTATTGGTAGCATTGATGGAACTCACATTGAAATTGTTCCACCAAGTGAAGGACGTAGAGATTTTGTTAATAGAAAGGGATGGCCTTCATATAATGTACTAGCTGTAGTTGATCATAATGGAAGGTAATAATTTCTTATGTTTGTCTTAGGGCCATGGCACACAAAAACTTAAGCAGTAAGCACATTGACCAATCGCAATATCAAGATTTCACGCAAACTTAAGATAGCTATTAGTCAATTTGCTTACTGCTTAAGTTTTTCTGTGTGCTAAGGCACTTATTTATTTTATTTTTTTCAACTACTTTTATAGATTTAGAAATATTGTGGTAAAACATCCTGGAAGTTCTCATGATGCTGCTGTTTTTAAGGACAGCACTCTTTATAAGGAGGCTAACATAATAATACCTAAGGTAAATAATATAGAAAACAAAAATTTTTAAATAATAGAAAAAAATAGAAAATTAAACTATTATTAATACTAAAATTTTGTGCTTTTCAGGAAACTCGCAACATTAATGGAATGGAAGTACCCTTGATGATTGTTGGAGATCCTGCTTATCCGTTACTCCCATGGCTTTTAAAAGGGTATTCTGGTTCATTATCACCAGAGGAGGAATCCTTTAACGTATATTTAAATTCTGCTCGAGTGTCTATCGAAATGGCGTTTGGCAGATTAAAAGCAAGGTGGAGAATCCTGCATAAAATTGAATGTGACCATACATTTGCACCAGAAATAATTGTAACTTGTTGCATATTGCATAATTTTGTTGAAAGTAAAAAAGAGAGATTTTTTACGCATTGGTTACAAGAAATTGAACAATTAGAACTGTTAACACCGCAACCAAGATGTGCAACTAATTGTCAAAGAGATTCAATACAAGGTAGTGAATTACGAGACCATTTAAAACAATACTTAGCACAGAATTTTCCGTTGCGACAAACATTGATACGACCATAAGAAGCGTTTGATACTTATACAGACAATGCTTTAATATGATAATTAAAATACATTTGTAAAATTTTATGCTTTAATTGCGCTCTATGTAATTATACATATATTAATTACATTTTTGTAATCGACTAACATTTATAAAATTAAGGAAATAAAATAAGAAATATAATTATTAATTAAACAATTAAAGTAAGTATCATAAGTATTCTTTAAGTATTCTATAATATGTATGTGCTAAAATAAACTTTGAAAAACAAACGTAATGTGAAAAAATACATCTCTGCTTTCAACCTATTTATAAAATATATAAATATTAATAGGCAAGAGAGAATTTCTTTGAAAAATAACTTTTACTTTGGTAAACTTTGATTAAGAGTACTATTTATCGACATATTGTAATATATTACGGTGTTTTTGGTAAATTTTCTTTGTTAAGAGTTTCAGTCGTCTTTGTTGTTGTTTTTTCCGAAATGTTCACCAATGAAGGATTTGCTTGTTTCATCTGAAATCGTAAAAAATTTATTTTCTCTTTAAATGAAAATATATCCATTAATTTAAATAAATATCAATTAAACTCACAGGAATCAGTTTTAAGGGGGTATAATTATGTGATAATACTGGCATTTGTGGCCTTAAAGAAAGAATACTCTGCGAAAATGTTTGCATAATAAGATTCGTCTGTTCTTGTTGAAAATTTCGTTCTTTCTCCATTTCTCTTTCTTCCCATTCTCGTTGTTTCGCCATTTCTCCTTGAATTAATTCTTTTTGCATTTGATCTTGTCGTTCCAACATGGTATTTAACATTTCCTTTTGTGATTCTAACCACTTCTCTGTATAATTTTCTAAAGTTGTCTGATAACTTTTTCTTCCTGTACGTTTATAATAAAAGTATAAATTATTTATTGATAAATAACAAATATTTGTTAATTTTTTCAACTAAAATAAAAATCATGTTTTATAGTTTCTTACCGCCACATTTTTGTTTTTTCTTTTTGGACACTTCATCATTCTCTTCTTCTTCTTCAACTACATTACGATTATTATTGACTGTTTCATTATCAAATGATGCTTCTTCAGATGTTTCATTGTTTTCTATAAAATATAAAAATTTTTATCTTTTATAGCATTCAAGTATAAGTTTCTTTTTCTAATTTTATTAAATATAAATTTTTTTAATTACACAAAAATACTCTCATCAAAAGTACATCATTAATCACACATTCAAAATATCAAAAATAATTTTGCAAACTTACCATTAACTGCAGAAGCTGTATCAACACTACTATTAGCTGTATCAATTCCTGAACAGCTCGAACTGGCTTCTGCAGTTGGTCTACAACCATACAGTATTTCTAATTCATTGTAAAAGGCACATCGTGATGTTGCAGCTCCACTAACACTATTGTCTCTTCGACATTTAAAATAAGCTAGTTTTAAATTTTTCAATTTTAGTCTCATCTGGTCCGCTGACTTTTTATAACCGTGCTTTTCCATTTCTGGCTCAAGCATTTTAAATATTTCGATATGTTTGTATCTTTTGCCATCCATGATTGCTAATATTTGTTTATTAATGCATAATTGCAAAAACACTGTTGTTTCTGGTTCCCCCCAATTTAATCCTTTTTTACTTGACATTGTATGTAGATAGTATTTTCAGTACTGGTACGTAAATTGAATACTGCCGGTCGGGAAACATAACCTAAACAGTCTTATGATACGTACACCAGCGTTTACAGCGCTATATGTGCATTTAATACGCGTACTATTTTGGTACGATACGCCTTCATGATACGTATCGTACCAACTTAATACGCTATCGTTTACACCTTCGTACTAAGCCAATTTAATCCGAATATAGTACTTGGTACGCGTATCAAATGCTCGGTGTAAACTAGCTCTGTGTCAAAGAATATTAAATATTGTGTATACTATATGTGTATACTATATGTGTAATATTATAAGTGAGAGTGAGACAAAGTTATCATCGGTCGCCATATGCTTCAGTCAAGAAGTTAGTTGAAGTGAGACAAGCGGTGTTCAAACTCTGATTATAAGAGTAGTAGTAGTAGTAGTATAGTAAGCGGGTGGTTCCACTTGGGCCCCCGACGGTACCTAGATCCTAATCATCTTTTGTACCTCCCACTCTTTATTTGCTAGGTGTTTTGGGGCCAGCCCTTAGCCTAGTCCAGGTTTATCAGGTCTGTCACCCTAGCACTTTTTTCCAAATCCTGGTGTCTTTAGGTACTTTAGTCCCAAGCTCAAATCCTGGTGTCTTTAAGTACTTTAGTCCCAAGCTTTGGGGGTCTTAATTAATTGCCTACGATGTCACCGTTTCTCCGCACGGGCCCCACTCAGCGGGGCGCAGTCTGAAATATACTGGTGGAAAAAATTCCTGTGATCAGGTGGACTCGAACCCAGTACCTCGGGGTTATGAGTCTGGCGCTTTATCACTAAACCACACTGCGCCCCTTGATTATAGGAACTCTACGGAAAAAACTAGCTGCGTTTGGAATGACGGGTACCGGCGGCGCGCATTTATCCCGTCTAGTCATCGACCGAGTCAGCCGCATACGCTACCTCGTCGACACGGGAGTTGACGTTCTTTTCAATGTATCAACTAAAAGAAAAATCTCGGTGAGTGGATTTAATTATACGCTGCTAACCACACACCTGTTACAATCTATAGAACCAAACTAGTCAAAGTTGATCTAGGTTTACGAAGAAAGATGCATAAACAATATCGACATGCCAGTGATTGTCACAACAGAACAACTTGCTCATGAGCAAGAAAATGATGAAGAGCTGAAAGAAATACTTCAGAACACATTCATTACGATTTAAAACGACTTTGTTTGGATAAGACGGACACTACCATCTAGTGCGACGTGTCTTAGGAGGAAGTACGACCTCGAACCTTACGGAAACAAATTTTCGATACTACACATGGTTTAGCACATCCCAGCGGACGCGCGACTAAGGTCGGTTCTACAATCAGTTGTATGTCGTAGTCTGATGTCGGAACCCAGCCGATTGTCCAATAAGAGAATTTCTTTTTCGAAAACGAATTTTCCTCACTGGACCATCGGTCGTAACGTATTCCGACATCCGACTTCGACATACTGATTGTAGAACCGGCCTAAGCGTATGATAAGCTAACGATTTATCTGGCTGGAAATGAACAAGGATATCATCGAATGGGCTTTGGCTATTTCTGACTGTCCCCCTTAGAAAGAAATAAAGAGTGAGTTTCCGAAACGCATCCAATTTTAAGGACCAGACAATAATGACGCCGTTTATACAGAGTTATCGCTATTGCGTCTTCATGATCAATAGATTCACAGATGGTCGGAGGTTAGTACCAATAAAAGACACAACCGCTGATGCAGTCATCCAAGCCTTCTTCAACGGATGGTTTGGTGACACCAAAAACCATCATAACAAATCAAAGTACGCAATTTGAATTTCTATTATTTAACGCATTAACCAATCTAATTGGCAGCCAACGTACAAGAACATCTTTATACCATCCCGCTTCGAACAGGATGCTGGAATGGTAACATCATTCGCTGAAAGCAGCAATTCGCTGTCACGAATTAAGAATTTATCACTAAACAACGAGTGTTCACTCACAATACCCTGTATACGTGCACCCTTGTCTTCTTACGGATAGATAGAATAAGAAGATCTTTGGAGACGGCATACGAAGGCTCTTATGAAATAATTCAGCGATTACCTGATCGTTTGTTTCAAGTCAGAATGGATACTTTCCAGTTAACAACACAAGCGTCGCTCTATTTTTGTTGTTCACTAGATGTTGAAAAAAAACAGAATGACGCTTGTCTCGACTTGAGTCGCCAAATGAAAAACACCCAATTTGAGGTAGTCGATGTTTCGGTGGAACGCCCAAAACCTTCATTCATCGAAGTACAAGAGTACGAAGCAGCAGATGACCCACCAGCATATCAAGGGTCGGTGGACATCCAGGCTCCGAATTTGAGAAGTTTCCCCAATAAAAAAGTGACCTTTGCAACTCATTCATAGGCTAACACTGAGTCACTCGGGGGGAGCGCTGTGACGACCTATCCTAGGAAAATCTCGGAGCCAATTACGATTGACACAAGCGCCATACGGAGATACCGTTGGCGGTTCAATAGACATAGTTCTCGTTGAGTTACGCAGAGAGAACATGCACGAGTTCTGTACTGTTCACAATAAAATATGATATTTTTTAACACTAAATATTCGCGTAGATTTATTAACAACCACCATAAGTCTCTCATGTGAAGAAATGACATTTCTCATCAAAGTATCTTTTTTTACTATTAACGGTATAACTAAAGATAGAAGGTTAAATAGGTACCTATTCTTCATTCATTTTAAGATAATTATGCCAGTCTTTAGGATAAAATTTTAGCTCATTTAGCATATTCCTATATGAGTAACGTTCTCTTTTTTTCAACCACTCTTTGCACTAAATCCTCTATAAATCCTCGCTAAATCCTTGCACTAATTCCTCGCGCTGCCCTAAGCCCTAAGCTCTAAGCCCGAAGCGAGTTGGTCAACTTCCATCTTTAAAAGCTTAGGGCTTGAGGCTTAGAACCTACGTAATTTCTCTCTAAAACAAAGACTAGGGCTTAAAGCACCTATTGTAGATGTGGACTAAAAGTAGTGAATACTGATCTGTGTGTTTCTGCTGTACATCTGCACTAGTGCAATAAAACGAGTAAACCGTGATGGCTCTTGCACATGGTAATGCTTGTTGCGTGGAAGTTGGCGTCATATGGCTCTGGCCCACAGGACGTGGCGACGCGGCAATGCGATAACCAATTACCGTCTTGCCTTTCCGTTCTACTTCCAAAGTAGTACGGAAAGGCAGATAATGATTGGTGCCGCGTTACCGCACCGCGTCCTGCCAATAGCCAACCAAATCTTCCGCCGCGCGGAAGAAGTTAAACTCCATCCAACTTTGATTGGCTATCGCGTCACTTCTTGCCGCGCGGCAAGCATTGCCGCGTCCCGTATGCAGAAGCCATAACTGTGTGTGTTCCCACTTTGTGTTCTGGTTGGTTCCGCAATTTTTTGGGCTGACCAATGAAATGAGATCTACGAGTTGGCCGGACTCTGTATTCTAGGGACTCTAGCTTATATGACTAGACAGCGCATCGGGTAAACTTCTTATGTAATAATTGACTACGTTTACACGGCTTCTAACTTCGATTTAGTAACGCTGATGTTATGACTTCTACTTAAGGTGAGTTGCGTTTATACGTTCAGTCTTATCTTATCCTCACCAAACTGAAATAGCTTAACAACTTTCGAATGAAATAAGTCAAGGATTTCCATTAGTACTAATATAAAATATAAAAATTAGATGATTGCTTGTGGTAGGTTTGTGGTCTGAAAGAATGTAAACAAGTTAAAAAAAACGAAGTGAACTTTTAAGTTATATAATTTGGAAATCATTAAATATTTATTTGTCAAGTAAAGTGTAATATATAACTAACAGTAAAATTGAAATAGGTTGTTATCAATTTTGGAAACAATTAATCAGGGAGAACATGGAAAGCGTTTGTTCGTTTGTTGCCGTAGACTTGACAACTGTAGAAAACATGATCATGCAATGGTCATTTAATAATCATTTAATCTTTACGGTTGGCATTATCGTTACGTTGCGACCGTTTACACGTCCTTTTTACGTCGATGTAGTAACCCTAAGGCCCGGTTTACAATGGATGTCGTAACTGTCGTAAGTCGTGAGTAGTAAGGAATTTACCAATCATTAGTTGATTATTCTCCTCAAGTTCGACTGTGATTGCTCAATTTCTTACGACTCACGACTTACAACAGTTACGACACCCATTGTAGACCGGACCTAAGCCTCTTCATCAAATGACTTTGACTACATCGATGTAATAACTTCCTCGTAAAGGAGCGTTTACACGATATTTAACGTTATTAGTTATAACATCGATGTTATAACTTCGGCTTAAATCGGGCCGTGTAAACGTAGTCAATGTAGTCATGTGTGGTCATCTGGCAGACATAAAAGTATGTACTAAATCCAAAAATGGAGTGCGTTCCGGCGAGACATCACTACTGAAGCGCTACCGTAACACTACATAAGATAGCTAATAATCAGTAACGCTAACTATAGCGCTACAAAATATAGCAAAAAAGCTTGTAAAAGCTGTAGCGCTATAGTAGCGGTATCTTGACGGAACGCACTTATTGATAAATCCTGTATTCTTTTTGTACAGCTTTTACTTAACCCTTAACCCGCAAACCTGGGTCCGGGTGAAAATCAAATGTAGTTGTAACTTTTGAAAACGGGTAGAGAGGGCGCCACTGCGCATCCGTAAAAAAAGTTATGCTCCCCGAGAACCCGCCTACCGAGTTTCAAGGCCAGTCCCCCTCCGGCCATCACAGGAGACACGTCAATTCTGGAGAGGACGAAAACGTTTGCGGGGCAAGGGTTAAATATAGGTCCTGGAAATTACCAGTTTATTAAAATGGCCTGGAAGTTATCAGTATATTAAAAAGACCTGGAAATCACCAGTATATTAAAAAGACCTGGAAATCACCAGTATATTAAAAAGACCTGGAAAAAACCATTGCATATAAAATTCTATTTATTTCATGATATATCGTATACATAATAAAATAACCTTTTGTAAGCGTTATACATTTGCTTTGTAAATGCAGTTCAACTATAAAAAAAATATGGACCTGGAACATACCTCACGACATATATATATATATATATATATGAATGAGACTCAAGAAATAATAATAATAAGGCTGTAAAAAACTCTTATTTTTCTTTTAAATTTTTCTTTTAAAACTACCTAAAGAGAAAGTTTGATTTACCTTCCTGAATTCAAAAAGGCTTGTGCCTCTGCAATGCGCTTATCACGCATTATGTTATATCGAACGCGTGTTCTCTTTACGCTAAGTCCTTCTGTCGACCTTACAATATTTATCTCTTGATCGATTACACAGGCACACAAAAAAAAGTGGGTTGGCCTGTATACCAGACTAGTATATTCCTATGTATTTTGACCCGCTGAATCTGAATCCGAAGTCAGAATTATCAGTTTGGCTCTCAGTTCCGAGCAAACCTCCAGCGAAAGTGTTCGTTTCGTGGAGTTTTGAACATTTTTTTAGGTTTGCTCGGAACTGAGAGCCAAACTGACAATTCTGAATTCGGATTCGGATTCAGCGGGTCAAAATACATAGGAATATACTAGTCTGGTATACAGGCCAACCCACTTTTTTTTTGTGTGCCTGTGTTATTAAGTCACCTAAACTGTCTGCAAAAAGATAAACAAGTCATATTATTGAAACATATTGATGCGATGCGCACGGAAATCAGAAGTAATAAACAATAAACAATACGTACGAAGAAATTGCCAAATATTGGGATGAATTCCACCAAATTTGTGAAAAATTACATTATGGAAAACTTTCCACAAAATTGTTCGTCCGTATTGGCATACCAAATACAGAGACTTCTTGTTTTAAAGGAAGCCAAGTACGTCGCAAATAAGCAGTAAATTGTAACACAGCCGGATACCTTATCGATATCATATCGGCTTCCTCTTGAATTATTTGCAATCCTCTTTTGAACGCATCGGCCGGTGCCAACGGTAAGGCCATAGTAAGACCGAGGACCTTTCTAGGGGCTGCCGTTAAACCTAAAGCTCTCCAACGTCTTAATACGGCCTATATAAGAGTAATGAAACAAACAAATGAGTTATAACAATATAAAACTTTATAATAAATATAGATTCTAAATAAATCCCGCTGTTTTTGTATTCCATACTAGATGCTATATACGTGCCTGATTGAAATGAAACCAGCAGCCGGTTAATCGTGCTTCCGGAAAAATCTCCCTTGCAGCCGTCATAGCCGCGCGTTCGTAATCGCTGATGACCAATTGCACTCTTTGCAGTGCATTCGGACGGAGTTCTTTTATCTTTCGCCAAATTGCACTGTACAGATCCATCGTGCGTTTCTCACACAATACGAAACGGACAGCTACACCCTAATAGAAAATAAATTAACGTAGAAATATTTATTTCTAAAATATGTTAGAGATAGAAAGCTATTAAATTTGTATATAGCATTTCATAATACAACTCACCGTGTCCATATATCTTATATGTATGGTATATAATTGTGCAAAGGGCGGCGTTCGGGGAACGACCTGTACATAAAGACGAATTTACACGATAAATTTTAAATTTCAATACCTCTTCTGCATTATCTTTGTTATTGTCTCTCATACAAATAGTCCCATATTTAGAATATTACTCACCGAAAATGTACCATCCATATAAATTTCTGTGGATGCTGCCAAAACATCCAGTAAAGCCTCACTTGTAAATATTATTGCTCTATAGCCGTTGTCGGAAAATGCTATGCCCTTATAAATAGATTCGACTGGCCGATAATTTCTTAGAGCCATCTCAAATTCGTCAATAGTTTGCGGTGTTTCTGGTCTGTGACGTATCTGCTCTCTGTAGAGAAAACTTCTCATTGTGCGATAAGAAAGTTTTGCTGCCACTATTGGATTCCTGCAAACGTTAATTTCATTTTATGTTGAGAGCCAAAATGTTGAATATAACTATTGTTTCGGAGTGGATTCAGAGAATCGGGAATGGAGGAGGAGCCAGGATCCGGTAGTGATCGTAAGCCTTTTCAAAATCCGACATCGAGCTTTATTTTAAACAGTGTTGATTCGAGTCGGGCGGTAACGTTCACGCACTTGAAAAATCTTGCCGCGAGCCGGAATTGCAGCGACCGAAACGAGTAGCGGAGGCGCGGGCTCCACGCACCAGATAGGCGGAACTTGGAAAATGCTCAATCACCGCTCAGGGCACGCGGCGGGATGCACTCGACTTGCCGTGATCCAGCGTGCGGAAAAGAGCGTAACCCGACAACCTAGGGCTTCGAATTCGAACTGGGCTCGAGTATCGGGACAACCGGCTGCTGCGGTATGCGAGCACGTACAAATCGTCGCCGGGCGACGTGCTCCTTGCGTGATCGTCGCGTGAGCCTCGCGCGGTTCACAACAGCATGAGCACTCTCCAAGTTTCCGATTAAAGCCCTCGATTTCTTATTCCGGAATAACTATTCATAGAAACGTCTTTAGTATTAGATTATGTTTATTACAAAAATTATATGTCACGTTAGTGCTACATATTCAAATAAAAAGAAGCCGAGAAAAAGAAATTGGAATGTCATGTTTTTTTTTTCTTATATAACAACTTCATAATGATTTCATCGAGACTAACTTGTATATAAGTTACATATATGTTTACATCACGCGATTGCATGAGCCTGCGCCCCCCCCCCCCCTTGTACGTGTAATATATAAATCTTAAATAAACGTTAAGCATTTAACTTACCGTCGGCGTACCGTATCGAATATATCCTTCGGTCTCATTATCGTTTCGCGACACATTTGAAGCATTTCCTGCTTCATTGCAGCAATCTCCTGCAATGTTGTTTGTGTATCGTTTGCCGGATGATTATGTGGCGTCTTCAAAGTATATGTTCCATCTTGATTCTGCATTAATACTGCATAACAATCCAAACTTCGGCGCGATGAACATCGATATTTACCGTGGCACCGTTTGTCGATGTGATAAGCATGTCCATCATATAAGTAGATGAACGTGTTATTACGTTTACCCGGCACTTTCTCCATAATTTACAGCTACACGCGTGCGATTGGATATATTTCTCAATTGTATATAATTGGGATAAATGTTAACCGACCTAAAGTCGACAAGTCCAGCCGTTACTATATGGGTGCGTTCCGCTTGGTGCTCACAACGCTCGTCCTAAACATTTGACAAACAACAAGGCTGAAATGATTCTAAGAGCATTGCGAGCATTGTAGCGATTCGCGTATGTTTCGCGAATCTCACAAAATCCTTAGGCAGCTAACTGACTTAAGGCGGTATTTATATAGAGTCATATATTAGCTTTTTGAGACGTTATTTAAGACGATCTTGAAATAGGAACGAATTATGAATACGGACCTTACACCCGTATTCATGGTCCTTCCTTATTTTAAGAACGGAGGAAGCCTTCATAAAGGATTCTTTGTATCTCCAAAACCGCCTTTTTTCGTACATTTTGCGCATAGATATGATTCTGCGCATTGTCTACTAAAGGCCATTGCACGTAACAAAGTTTTAGTTGTAATGGTAAGGCCGTAAAAAACTAGACCAATCACACTCGATTATTATTCAAGCGCGAGGAGAATAATCGACTGTGATTGGTCTATTTTCTTACGGCCTTCATGAGCAGAATGCAGAAGCCATATGCGCATGCGCTATGGTATCTGCCTGTATTCTGCCCATGGCTATGGCTTCTGAATTTTCAATTTACATAAACTGTGCTTATGTATTTTTATGTAGATTGAAGATTCAAAAGCCATGGGCAGAATGCAGATACCATAGCGCATATGGCTTCTGCATTCTTCATTAATTTGACATTACTTTTATAGTAATTAAACGCTGCGATATCACGAATCGAGTGTTATTATTTCACGCATTAAATTTTTTGTATCATGTATCTTATATTTCGTTACCTTTACGAGTGCTACCGTAATCTGCTCTGACGAAGTACTTCCGCTTAATGTGATATCTAAGAAGATCGTCACATATAGGCCTTACACCGATTATCTTGGCTGGTGGATACATGTTTTATCCGGTGCAGCTCTTTTTGCGTGAAACGCAGCTTCAAACCACCGATTGACTCCTTAGTTTTCAAGTTAACTTCCTCTGGTATCACAAAAGGTAAATCAAGTGCCTCCCTGTCACTGTCACTGTCCTGTAAATAATAAATCAAGCAAATCGAACGTAAGAAATAAAAATCCAAGACATCCTTACATGTGTCATTTTAAGCAAGATCTTTGATTACATTATGCGAGAAATATACACCTTTTTGTAAGCCTCTTCACCCGTGAAATACGTCGATCTCGATAAAACTTGATTAGTCTCTTTGCTCAGCGATTTTGTTTGCAAGCATCTACGTTTTCTATAAAGTGATACTTATGTTTTTACTTGTACAATATTTAACAATGTTGTAAAAATAAATATTACTCTCATCAACGTGAAGACCTACCTGCCCAAAGTACGCACGACCAAATCAATCTCCAGGCCATCACACACCTAAAAGCTTAATCGCGCAATAATTTTAGACGGCGCTTTAATCTGCTGCACCAGATCCAGCAGTGATGTCATTCTGTAAACATCTATATCCGTCTTCCTTGACAGCATCTCTAAATCTTTATAGAACTGATCGTGCACCCAATTGTTTCCCAATTTAATCACGTATAATTTAATGTCCAAGTCTTTCAAGGATGCTGCCTTCTAATCTGATGCGATGTTTTTCGCCGTCTGCGAGTTTAGGGATAACAAGTAATCAGAATTATCCTGCGTTTGGTAAGGAGACTGTCTTTATCTTTAAGAAGATATCCACATGGCGTATGTCTACGCGTCGTCAAGCGGGTAAGCATCCTCGGATTTCATGCTCTGATAATCTTTTATGCCGCTTTTTAACTGAAAATCATTCAGTTAGATAAATAATTAGATAAAAGCTCATATTCTTGAAGCACGCTATGTTCACTATTGATTGAATTTGATTAATGGTAACATTAATCGTAACATTAATAATTATACTAGCTTAGTTTTCTGACCAGTTGTAAATCATTCACAGTAACAACTCTGAGTTCGTGTAAACTCCGAATGTTCTTCCTCTGTTGAGTTCGCGTAGCTTCCTTCGGTATCAAATAATACGACATCCATCCAATCCTGCATACTCCATGCTAGCTTCTGCCAAAGAATTTGCTTGTACAACTGCAGGGATAATTAATGACAATTAACTGTATGTAACTCGTTAACCAAACTAATAACCATGCAACATTATCACTAACCTTGAAAAACTTTTGGATATGACTGAGCTTGATCTGCGCGGTTCTATCTCAAACATCTTCTGTGTAGCATCGACGAGAAACAATGTGGCTTCTCTTACTCCGTATTATTGACTCTCTTGCAAATCGTCTTCTCCATCCGTATTGTAATCTTATACGAGTGCCATTTCTGTTATCAGCATAATTTGTTACGATTAAATATTCACCTCTGAAGGATTTACGACGTTCTTATCTTTATATTTGTCGATGGAAAGATTATCTATATAATGTTCTCTGAGACATTATTTAAATGATAACTGCGAAATAATTAATAGTAACAAATTATGCTGATAACAGAAATGGCACTCGTATAAGATTACAATACGGATGGAGAAGACGATTTGCAAGAGAGTCAATAATACGGAGTAAGAGAAGCCACATTGTTTCTCGTCGATGCTACACAGAAGATGTTTGAGATAGAACCGCGCAGATCAAGCTCAGTCATATCCAAAAGTTTTTCAAGGTTAGTGATAATGTTGCATGGTTATTAGTTTGGTTAACGAGTTACATACAGTTAATTGTCATTAATTATCCCTGCAGTTGTACAAGCAAATTCTTTGGCAGAAGCTAGCATGGAGTATGCAGGATTGGATGGATGTCGTATTATTTGATACCGAAGGAAGCTACGCGAACTCAACAGAGGAAGAACATTCGGAGTTTACACGAACTCAGAGTTGTTACTGTGAATGATTTACAACTGGTCAGAAAACTAAGCTAGTATAATTATTAATGTTACGATTAATGTTACCATTAATCAAATTCAATCAATAGTGAACATAGCGTGCTTCAAGAATATGAGCTTTTATCTAATTATTTATCTAACTGAATGATTTTCAGTTAAAAAGCGGCATAAAAGATTATCAGAGCATGAAATCCGAGGATGCTTACCCGCTTGACGACGCGTAGACATACGCCATGTGGATATCTTCTTAAAGATAAAGACAGTCTCCTTACCAAACGCAGGATAATTCTGATTACTTGTTATCCCTAAACTCGCAGACGGCGAAAAACATCGCATCAGATTAGAAGGCAGCATCCTTGAAAGACTTGGACATTAAATTATACGTGATTAAATTGGGAAACAATTGGGTGCACGATCAGTTCTATAAAGATTTAGAGATGCTGTCAAGGAAGACGGATATAGATGTTTACAGAATGACATCACTGCTGGATCTGGTGCAGCAGATTAAAGCGCCGTCTAAAATTATTGCGCGATTAAGCTTTTAGGTGTGTGATGGCCTGGAGATTGATTTGGTCGTGCGTACTTTGGGCAGGTAGGTCTTCACGTTGATGAGAGTAATATTTATTTTTACAACATTGTTAAATATTGTACAAGTAAAAACATAAGTATCACTTTATAGAAAACGTAGATGCTTGCAAACAAAATCGCTGAGCAAAGAGACTAATCAAGTTTTATCGAGATCGACGTATTTCACGGGTGAAGAGGCTTACAAAAAGGTGTATATTTCTCGCATAATGTAATCAAAGATCTTGCTTAAAATGACACATGTAAGGATGTCTTGGATTTTTTATTTCTTACGTTCGATTTGCTTGATTTATTATTTACAGGACAGTGACAGTGACAGGGAGGCACTTGATTTACCTTTTGTGATACCAGAGGAAGTTAACTTGAAAACTAAGGAGTCAATCGGTGGTTTGAAGCTGCGTTTCACGCAAAAAGAGCTGCACCGGATAAAACATGTATCCACCAGCCAAGATAATCGGTGTAAGGCCTATATGTGACGATCTTCTTAGATATCACATTAAGCGGAAGTACTTCGTCAGAGCAGATTACGGTAGCACTCGTAAAGGTAACGAAATATAAGATACATGATACAAAAAATTTAATGCGTGAAATAATAACACTCGATTCGTGATATCGCAGCGTTTAATTACTATAAAAGTAATGTCAAATTAATGAAGAATGCAGAAGCCATATGCGCTATGGTATCTGCATTCTGCCCATGGCTTTTGAATCTTCAATCTACATAAAAATACATAAGCACAGTTTATGTAAATTGAAAATTCAGAAGCCATAGCCATGGGCAGAATACAGGCAGATACCATAGCGCATGCGCATATGGCTTCTGCATTCTGCTCATGAAGGCCGTAAGAAAATAGACCAATCACAGTCGATTATTCTCCTCGCGCTTGAATAATAATCGAGTGTGATTGGTCTAGTTTTTTACGGCCTTACCATTACAACTAAAACTTTGTTACGTGCAATGGCCTTTAGTAGACAATGCGCAGAATCATATCTATGCGCAAAATGTACGAAAAAAGGCGGTTTTGGAGATACAAGAATCCTTTATGAAGGCTTCCTCCGTTCTTAAAATAAGGAAGGACCATGAATACGGGTGTAAGGTCCGTATTCATAATTCGTTCCTATTTCAAGATCGTCTTAAATAACGTCTCAAAAAGCTAATATATGACTCTATATAAATACCGCCTTAAGTCAGTTAGCTGCCTAAGGATTTTGTGAGATTCGCGAAACATACGCGAATCGCTACAATGCTCGCAATGCTCTTAGAATCATTTCAGCCTTGTTGTTTGTCAAATGTTTAGGACGAGCGTTGTGAGCACCAAGCGGAACGCACCCATATAGTAACGGCTGGACTTGTCGACTTTAGGTCGGTTAACATTTATCCCAATTATATACAATTGAGAAATATATCCAATCGCACGCGTGTAGCTGTAAATTATGGAGAAAGTGCCGGGTAAACGTAATAACACGTTCATCTACTTATATGATGGACATGCTTATCACATCGACAAACGGTGCCACGGTAAATATCGATGTTCATCGCGCCGAAGTTTGGATTGTTATGCAGTATTAATGCAGAATCAAGATGGAACATATACTTTGAAGACGCCACATAATCATCCGGCAAACGATACACAAACAACATTGCAGGAGATTGCTGCAATGAAGCAGGAAATGCTTCAAATGTGTCGCGAAACGATAATGAGACCGAAGGATATATTCGATACGGTACGCCGACGGTAAGTTAAATGCTTAACGTTTATTTAAGATTTATATATTACACGTACAAGGGGGGGGGGGGGGCGCAGGCTCATGCAATCGCGTGATGTAAACATATATGTAACTTATATACAAGTTAGTCTCGATGAAATCATTATGAAGTTGTTATATAAGAAAAAAAAAACATGACATTCCAATTTCTTTTTCTCGGCTTCTTTTTATTTGAATATGTAGCACTAACGTGACATATAATTTTTGTAATAAACATAATCTAATACTAAAGACGTTTCTATGAATAGTTATTCCGGAATAAGAAATCGAGGGCTTTAATCGGAAACTTGGAGAGTGCTCATGCTGTTGTGAACCGCGCGAGGCTCACGCGACGATCACGCAAGGAGCACGTCGCCCGGCGACGATTTGTACGTGCTCGCATACCGCAGCAGCCGGTTGTCCCGATACTCGAGCCCAGTTCGAATTCGAAGCCCTAGGTTGTCGGGTTACGCTCTTTTCCGCACGCTGGATCACGGCAAGTCGAGTGCATCCCGCCGCGTGCCCTGAGCGGTGATTGAGCATTTTCCAAGTTCCGCCTATCTGGTGCGTGGAGCCCGCGCCTCCGCTACTCGTTTCGGTCGCTGCAATTCCGGCTCGCGGCAAGATTTTTCAAGTGCGTGAACGTTACCGCCCGACTCGAATCAACACTGTTTAAAATAAAGCTCGATGTCGGATTTTGAAAAGGCTTACGATCACTACCGGATCCTGGCTCCTCCTCCATTCCCGATTCTCTGAATCCACTCCGAAACAATAGTTATATTCAACATTTTGGCTCTCAACATAAAATGAAATTAACGTTTGCAGGAATCCAATAGTGGCAGCAAAACTTTCTTATCGCACAATGAGAAGTTTTCTCTACAGAGAGCAGATACGTCACAGACCAGAAACACCGCAAACTATTGACGAATTTGAGATGGCTCTAAGAAATTATCGGCCAGTCGAATCTATTTATAAGGGCATAGCATTTTCCGACAACGGCTATAGAGCAATAATATTTACAAGTGAGGCTTTACTGGATGTTTTGGCAGCATCCACAGAAATTTATATGGATGGTACATTTTCGGTGAGTAATATTCTAAATATGGGACTATTTTGTATGAGAGACAATAACAAAGATAATGCAGAAGAGGTATTGAAATTTAAAATTTATCGTGTAAATTCGTCTTTATGTACAGGTCGTTCCCCGAACGCCGCCCTTTGCACAATTATATACCATACATATAAGATATATGGACACGGTGAGTTGTATTATGAAATGCTATATACAAATTTAATAGCTTTCTATCTCTAACATATTTTAGAAATAAATATTTCTACGTTAATTTATTTTCTATTAGGGTGTAGCTGTCCTTTTCGTATTGTGTGAGAACCGCACGATGGATCTGTACAGTGCAATTTGGCGAAAGATAAAAGAACTCCGTCCGAATGCACTGCAAAGAGTGCAATTGGTCATCAGCGATTACGAACGCGCGGCTATGACGGCTGCAAGGGAAATTTTTCCGGAAGCACGATTAACCGGCTGCTGGTTTCATTTCAATCAGGCACGTATATAGCATCTAGTATGGAATAACAAAAACAGCGGGATTTATTTAGAATCTATATTTATTATAAAATTTTTTATTGTTATAACTCATTTGTTTGTTTCATTACTCTTTATATAGGCTGTATTAAGACGTTGGAGAGCTTTAGGTTTAACGGCAGCCCCTAGAAAGGTCCTCGGTCTTATTATGGCCTTACCGTTGGCACCGGCCGATGCGTTCGAAAGAGGATTACAAATAATTCAAGAGGAAGCCGATATGATATCGATAAGGTATCCGGCTGTGTTACAATTTACTGCTTATTTGAGACGTACTTGGCTTCCTTTAAAACAAGCAGTCTCTGTATTTGGTATACCAATACGGACGAACAATTTTGTGGAAAGTTTTCATCATACAATTTTTCACAAATTTGGTGGAATTCATCCCAATATTTGGCAATTTCTTCGTACGTATTGTTTATTACTTCTGATTTCCGTGCGCATCGCATCTATATGTTTCAATTATATGACTTGTTTATCTTTTTGCAGACAGTTTAGGTGACTTAATAATCGATCAAGAGATAAATATTGTAAGGTTGACAGAAGGACTTAGCGTAAAGAGAACACGCGTTCGACATAACATAAAGCGTGATAAGCGCATTGCAGAGGCACAAGCCTTTTTGAATTTGGGAAGGTAAGTCAATTAAACTTTCTCTTTAGGTAGTTAAAAAAAATTTTAAAGAAAAAGAAGCAGAGTTTTTTATATATACAGCCTTATTATTATTATTTCTTGAGTCTCATATATATGTAAAAAAACTGCTTTTTTAAATTTTTCTTTTATATGTGTGTGTGTGTGTGTGTGTGTGTGTGTGTGTGTGTGTGTGTGTGTGTGTGCACATATACATATACATACACACACACAATATATATAATATAAAATATATTAACATATATTTAACTTTCATCGCTTTTCTACAGATTTACATTGAAGGAGTTTCTCTATACGCTTAGCAATACAGCGCAATTGCCCGAAGAGGATTTCGGTTTGTTACAAAATGTTTTATATATGTACATACTATATATAGATGTATAGTTTTGAAAGGAAAAGAAAAAGAAAACATATGTTGCAGATCCACAAGATGATATCTTAGACGATGTAAACGATGAAGAAATAATAGACTGCAATCTGTTTGATGCACACACGGGTAATCACAATATATATATATATATATATATATATATATATATATATATATATTTGTTCTTTAACTTATCTTCTAACACTTGCTTCCTCTCGCTATTATATTAGTAGATTAAAATGACAATATAATGTTGTATTTGTTATCATTGTTTTATATGATACTTCTCTATGCGATATTTGGGTTAGTTGTAGCATATTTCAACAAATATCATGTGCATTCGTAAGGACCAGTTGTTCCAACCTGTTGGTAAACTACCTAATAGTTAAATCATATATAAGTCTTTGTTTATCATTTACATTAGACAAAGATAAATATATGATTTAACTATTAGGTAGCTTACCAATAGGTTGGAACCACTGGCCCTAAGACAGATTATTTTATATCCATTTGTTGCTTGTTTTATTTTCTATTTATTGATAGTCCTTGTTCAAACTTCTTTATTCGTTACAGAGCAGGAATCTGCGTCTACATCATATTCCATTGAAGATCAACCAGAGATAAATTCGACAGGTACAATCGAAATTGATATCGCTCATTCGGAGCGGGCAGCCCTATTGGACGATGCTAGGACAAACAGGTTTTCTTCGCATGTTCGCGGAAGATCTCGCGGAAGATCTCGCGGAAGACCTCGCGGAAGACGCGGTGGACGCGGTAGACGTGATAATACGCAAAGAAGTAAGAAACTGTGCCTTACTTTTTCTCATCTTGCTGTCAAAAATCATATTTTTTATCATGCTGGAGCTGTATAAGTTTTCTCACATAAATTGTTATTATTGTTTCATATGATTCTTTTCTGTACGATATTTGTGTTAGTTGTAGCATATTTCAACAAATATCATGTGCATTTATAAGACAGATTATTTTATATCCATTTGTTATGCTTGTTTTATTTTCTATTTATTGATAGTCTTTGTTCAAACTTTTTTATTCGTTACAGTGCAGGAATCTGCGTCTACATCATATTCCATTGAAAATCAACCAGAGATAAATTCGACAGGTACAATCGAAATTGATATCGCTCATTCGGAGCGGGCAGCCCTATTGGACGATGCTAGGACGAACGGGTTTTCTTCGCATGTTCGCGGAAGATCTCGCGGAAGACCTCGTGGTAGACGCGGTAAACGCAGTAGACGTGATAATACGCAAAGAAGTAAGAAACTGTGCCTTATTTTTTCTCATCTTGGCTGTCAAAAATCATATTTTTTATCATACTGGAACTATATAAGTTCTCTCACATAAATTTTGATTCTCTTTTTATATTAATATAAAAAATCCTTATCTAACACCTATCTCTATTCTGCGAAAGTATATAAAAGTATTAGGAAATATTATAAAAAAGAAACGAATATTTAGCGAGACGTTTAATATTTCATTCTAACATAATTTGACACAAGGGGGCCTATTACATATATCTTTTCACGAGGTAAAAATGCGAAAAGTGAACAGATTTACTTAGATTTCGACCAATGAAATCGTAGATACTGTAGTGAATTCTCACACTTTTCGTATTTTCACCTTGTGAAAAGATACGTAATAGGCCCCAAGATATTATATGAAATATCATAGAACATTTACTTTTCGATGATCTTATCTTAATACTTTTATGTGTAAAATAATGAGATAAACTAATTGGTCTTAAAAAAAATTGATTTAAAAAATTTATGCAATTGTACATTGCAAATTGCAAGTTTTTTTTTAAATTGCAATTACATTTTTTCTTTATATCAATCGATTTACTTATTTCTTATTTATTTAATCTTTTGTGCATACAAATATAAAAATTAATGAGAAGTAAATATTTTACAAGATATTTCATGCTTCATAACATTATATCAGACTATTACTACGTTTACGCGAGCGTTACTTCTGTAGTAACTTACGATAATTCACTCGTTTACGCGGAGTAAATTATCGTAAGTTACTACAGAAGTAACGCTCGCGTATAAACGTAGTATATATAATATAAAATATCTCCGAAATTACATATATATATATATATATACATATATATACATATATATATATATATATATATATCTACGTGTATTATACTTACATTGTTTTAACAGCTGCACCTGACGATATCCCCACGCTGAATGCTGAACCTGCAATTGGAAGCAGACGTGGTCGTGGCAGGCCTCTTAGTCGGCGCGGAAGACCCGCGAGATTAACGCCAAGCCGCCAAGAAGTCGTAGAAGGTAAAAAAATAACATGTTTTTGTCATTTGCCGTTGATATATTTATATAACACGTGCGTGGAAAGTGGCCCATGACGCGCGCACGCAATGGGCCACTTTCCACGCACTTTGTAATATAAAATAGGGTAATACGTGCGGGTTGAGAATTGGACACTCGTGCGGGTGATCGCACTCGCCTTCGACTCGTGCGTCCACCCGCACCCGTGAATTTTCAACTTACCGCACTTGTTACAATTAATTTTAAACGTCAAATTATTCTTAAAAATACTACAATGATGAATGCGTAATTGCATTTCTTTGTAATTATTTTTGATAAATGTTTAATTTTAAGTCTAAATAATTTAAATATACTGCCCTATACATGCGCACAAGTCAGTGTAGTTTGATCGATATTATCAATTATATTTTTTATGATGCTTGATTCGCGCGATGCGCGATACTGTTGTATATGTCAACAAAAAAGCTGATAAAAAAATTAGAACGTTTATCACTATTTCAGATCAGACGAATACTGAACAACAAAATGGAGGAACGGATGAATTGACGGAGAATGCATTAGAATCCGATGAGGACCATGAGGAGAATGAGATAACATCGTATGTAAATGAAGGTGAGTGCACACGGCAAATCCAAGTGTGTTATTTAGCTAAAACTCTTCTTACACATTTCTTGCTGTTTTAAATCATGTCATTTAACACAATTGAACGTATTAACTTTTAATTTAATGCGGTTAAACGTGTTAAATAACGTGATTTAAAACGTCCAAAAATGTGTAAAAAGAACTTCAGTCAAATATGTCATTTTTAGACGTTATTATGCGTGCAAAACTAACACACTTGGATTTGCAGTGTGCGTATATGTGTATGCACACAATTCCTATATCTTTGTATCTGTGGAGCTCGATTCTTGAATTCATTCGTAAGAGACGTATGCGCAAATGTTGATCTTAGAAAAGTTGCAAGTCGGTTGACTATCGCATAATTTTTAACCAATCAACTTGCAACGTTTCTATAAGAGCAGAATTTTCGCATACATTTCTCATGCGAATGAATTCAAGAATCGAGCTTCTGATCAATTTTCTTATCAATTAGCTTATCAATTCTCGGGAGCGTCCCGTTTGACCACGTTAACATTGACCACGGTCCCGATTGACCACGTTGATATTGACCACGTTGCAATTGACCACGTTGCGATTGACCACGTTGTGATTGACCACGGTTCCGATTGACCACCGTCCCGATTGACCACGGTCCCGATTGACCACCGTCCCGATTGACCACGGTCCCCATTGACCACCGTCCCTATTGACCACGGTCCCGATTGACCACCATCCCAATTGACCACGGTCCCGATTGACCACGGTCTCGATCGACCACGGTCCCGATTGACCACCATCCCGATTGACCACGGTCCCGATTGATCATCGTCCCGATTGATCACGGTCCCGATTGACCACGTTGAAATTGACCACGTTGCGATTGACCAAGTTGCGATTGACCACGTTGTGATTGACCACGGTCCCGATTGACCACCGTCCCGATTGACCACGGTTCCGATTGACCACCGTCCCGATTGACCACGGTCCCTATTGACCACCGTCCCGATTGACCACGGTCTCGATTGACCACGGTCCCGATTGACCACCGTCCCGATTGACCACGTTAAAATTGACCACGTTGCGATTGACCACGTTGATATTAACCATGTTGTGATAGACCACGGTTTCGATTGACCACGGTCCCGATTGACCACGGTCTCGAATAATTTATAAAGTGAGGCTCACGTGCATGGGGGGGTGCAGGGGGGGGGGCGAAGCCCCCCCCGCTCACGCATAAAGCGAAATACATCTCCTACCCGGGCACGCCGAAGGCGTGTCCATGGGGGGGGGGGGGTGCGGGGGGGCAAAGCCCCCCCTGCCCACCCGTCAACCCAACTCACCCGTCCAGTGCGCAGGGGGGTGCAGGGGGGGCGGAAGCCCCCCCCGCCCACACTTCTAGGTTTACTCACACAATGGGGGGTGCAGGGGGGGCGAAGCCCCCCCGCCCACACATGCTCTGGGAAAGATGTTTTGATACACTTTATGATGTCGGCCGTTGACGCCGATCTTACAGGGCTGGCTCTAGGAACCTGGTAGACGTGATTCCGGGTCTTGTTCTTGGGGAAGGTGTCTACGTACCAATTTCGCTTTCCCGAATAGTGGGTTTGACGCCGACCCCATTTTAGCGCGTACTAGGTGTCTGTCAACGCGTACATTATACTTCGTCTTGAAGAAGACGTCTGCGTGCCGAATTCTCCTATCGTCGACGCTACATTGACGCCGACCTGACTACAGTGTTTACTAGGTGTCAGATAACCAATTGAGCCGACTTCTCCTCGTGGAAGACGTCGGGATTTCGTTTTCCTTAACGCGTACTCGGATTCTGATATATTATATAGGATCAATTGGGACCGTGGTCAATCGGGAACGTGGTCAATCGGAACGATGGTCAATCGGGACCGTGGTCAATCGAGACCGTGGTCAATCGGGACCGTGGTCAATTGGGACGGTGGTCAATCGGGACCGTGGTCAATCGGGACGGTGGTCAATCACAACGTGGTCAATATCAACGTGGTCAATCGCAACGTGGTCAATTTCAACGTGGTCAATCGGGACCGTGGTCAATCGGAACGGTGGTCAATCGGGACCGTGGTCAATCGGGACGGTGGTCAATCGGGACCGTGGTCAATCGAGACCGTGGTCAATCGGGACCGTGGTCAATTGGGATGGTGGTCAATCGGGACCGTGGTCAATCGGGACGGTGGTCAATAGGGACCGTGGTCAATCGAGACCGTGGTCAATCGGGACGGTGGTCAATCGGGACCGTGGTCAATCGGGACCGTGGTCAATCACAACGTGGTCAATATCAACGTGGTCAATCGCAACGTGGTCAATTTCAACGTGGTCAATCGAGACCGTGGTCAATATTAACGTGGTCAAACGGGTGCCACTCCAATTCTCTTATCAATAGAGGAAAGTTCCCTATTATATGAGACAGGATCCTAATATGAGATATGTTAAGCTAAATGGCCCTGTATAGGCCCCATCTGTTGATCCCACCATGAAAAAACCCTGTCATCTCATATTAGGATCCTATCTCATAATAGGGGACTTTCCTCTAATATTTCTTTTTATTTATTTATTTTATTACTTTACAGATAACGAAGATATTTTTCGCGTGCCGGACGATGATTTCAGTTTTATTACCAGCCAAGAAGACGAACAAATCAATGTACCCTTTCATCCTACTTCGATAGATCCAGTAGCGCCAGGCGAACGTAACCGTGGTTCATGCTGCACGTGCTTAAGCGTCGATGCCACTCATACATTGTCCCATGTGGACATTTATGCATTTGCAATAATTGCAAGGAACACTTGGAAGACCGCAATTGCCCACTTTGTCGGGAAGTATATATACGTGTTATATCTACATAGACCGAAAAAGTAGCGAGTCCACGATCGCTCGTCCTCTCTACTCGTAAGTACTCGTCAATGCGATACACGGCGACCTGGGGATGCCGTTTCTGTTGGTAAAACGGCGGCTTCTCCCGGCTGTCATTCCTGTTGCGTCGCCGACCACAACCGATCTCCCTATTGGATCAATAATCAGCGTCGTTCAACGCTAATAATCGCGCAAGGGCTGAAGGGAAACCGGGACGAGTTTTTCTATCGTGTGTCTTGCCGATGTCTTGCGATTTTCTTCGCGACTTCACTTTAACCCTCCCGCGTATGATACTTTGTAGGAGTTTTTCTACACGACACACGGATTTCTTATAGCTTGCGGATACGAGACTAAGAGGCTTGGAATTTACAATTTCTCGTGCCTTTTCGAGGAGAGGAGCGATTGGCTTTCGGAAATGGTTGAACAATCATCGACCAGCGGAGAAAAAAACGTTTTGTTTTTCCTTTACTTTTTTTTTCGATTACACGCGTCTATATATTATGTGCATTGTATTTTTCTGTGTTTCTTCTCTTTGTGCGAGTATACTGTTTCACCGAGTGTATTGTACAAGCGTTATCGCTCGTCGAGTGTAGGCCCATAGACCAATTTTCAATCGATTAGTATGGATCCTTTCGCCTGTAATTTACTATTATTACTGATACTATTACTACTATTACTATTATTAATACTACTACTTTTTTTCTACGATGACGTTGATTGGTGTACGAAAGCGAACATGTGTTTAAGAGTTTAATGCATAGATATCTACGCCTACAAGACATTAATTTTAAGTACTCTTTAAGTATATAAGTAAGTTAGCGAGCAAACAAAGTAAGATGAGACGGTAAGAAGTACAGAATTACAATTAAAGATTTTTAGGTTAACCTTCTAGCGGTTAGGATAAATATAGGAATTGTTTAGCAGAGTATGCAGTTTGAAAACATCCGGGTTAATATTGTCTGTCTGTACGATAAATGTGAACGCTACTCCGTAACTATTTTGCGTGTATATAATACCTTTTAGCGGATATCGCATAACACCGTGATCACCTAGCTGACGTACCACGCTGGAATAAGATAAAACCTCACCTTCGTACGTTTCGTCGTTTACATTTAATTCACGGCATCTCATTTCGACGATGCATATTTGGATATTTTTTTATGTACCATTGACATTCTCACCGATTGTTTTTTCTTTTTTTCCTTAGTACGCAGAGATATAAGGACTGTATTAATTTTTTGAGGAACTTATGTAGAAGAAAGACACGTTTAGCGAGGCAATTATTTCCGAAACGTACGAGAGGTGTTTTATAGGAGATACGATTCTATCTTGGGCTTTCGACATTCGCGATGAAAGTGTGATCCCGGCGTTTTTTGAAGTCGCGGATCTCGAAGGTAATGTACAAAGCTTGATGTCGACGTTCATGCGAGGACGCACGAGAACCTAAAAAGAATAGACAAATTCATCCTCGTTTCCATCTTTCGTATTTTCTCTACGATTCTCTCCCCAACGGTACGGAACTATAATAAACTCACGGCATTTATATCTTCACGGGACAGGACTTGTCGCCAAATAGAGACGATCGTATCTTCTGTATTTTATCGCGTTAGATTCTGCAGTAACAGAATCTACGAGGTATGACGAGCGTGCTATCTTTATTACTTAGGCTCGATGCGTTGTCAAGTCAAACGGAAAAAAGTCGCCGGGAAGATTTTTTTTAATACGAAAATGGACACGCGCGACGTTCGATGAATAACAACAAACTGAATCTTTTCCACGCGAGTCCGATATGTACGTCTCGTTTTCCCCACATACGTCTGAGTCTTAATAGTTTCGAAAATCTCGTGCGAGTGTCTTCGGCGCTTCCATAATACACACACGCACGCACGCACGCACGCACGCACCGCACGCACGCACACACACACACACACAACTATAAAATACGGGTATTCTGTTTAAATTTGTAACTTTTCACAGATGAGTTCAGTTACGAATCGCGAGATATGTATAACAGTTTGTTTGAAACATATCGATTGAAAAAAATGTTGTTGAACAAATATTTAGCATGCAAGATTTTCTCATGTTTGATTTCTCATAATTTTAAGATAAAATGTTTCAGAAAGCTATATATTCTACATGTACCTTATATTTCTATGTTATTTTGTGTTCAAATTGTATTGTCAATAGAGATGATATAGTTTATTTTTTCTGGACTGGTTTTATGAAATAAATACAATACATTTAATATTTCTACATTGATTTTGATTAATTTACATTACATCGTTAATTCCTTAATAAATCTCTAATTTTTTAAAGTTAGAGACAAGTTCGAACTTTTACAAGTTCGAACTACAAATGGTTTTTTTTCGTAAAGTTTAGCCAAATTAATTAACGAATCTCATTAAACTTATGCTCATTTTAATCAGTAAGATCAGCGCACATCGCGACAGAGCCGGATTTTCCATTTTGGCTCTTAAGAGCTTATAATAAATAAAATACGGACTTAAAGTGTAGTTTAAACTACACTAGTGCATAAAGTGCACTGCCACTATAGGAGCCCCTTAAATCACGATTCCTTCCTGTACATACAATCAAACACACCACACACACACACACACGATTGGTTCCTTCAGCTTACGTTTACGTTTTACGTTACTTATGGTTATGGCAATTTGAATATAGACTGTCATTGGTCAAGTCTTACGATTTACGACTTACGACACCCATTGTAGACCGGCCCTACTGGCCTTCACACACAAATTCACATATAGCAGTAACGTAAGACGTACCGTAAGAATTGGCCAATTAGAATCATCCCAGGTAGCAGAGTGACGTGTAATGACGTATTAATAACGTCTCTGAGCCAAAATCTGTAAATCTGTAATATATATATATATATCGTAAAGTCGCAGTCGCGGGAATAGGAATTGGATTGACTTGCACAACTGCGACAACGACTGCCTTGCAACCGGAAATAACCTCTCAAGCGACCATCGATACGACTCTACGATCGTATCATACGACTTTGCGACTGCTATTGTAGACGAGCCTTTAGTGCAGCTTTTATTGCAACGTAGCCAGGCATTTTGGAAGCACCAAAATAAATTAGGGTTTTATTTAGGCGGCAATGAAACAGAGACACGATGTGTTGATTTACGAAAAATACGGCACTTCTAAAAAAATTCTACTGTCGCGCATTTGAGAACACACGTCTAATAAATTAAGAATCAATTAACACTTATTTTGAGTTTAACAGAATCAATATTTAATTTAAATTTTTAGATTAATCGCGACGCCAAAAAACGTATTGACGTTTACGAAAACATAACCTTTTACATGCGGTTGGAAGAAAAATGGCAAACAAATATACCTCCTTTTTTAGAACTCTATACCTACTTTTTTAGAGTTAAGGCCCGGACACATAGAAAAACTTAAACAGTAAAACTCAAGCAGTAAGCAAATCAGCCAATCACAGTCAAGAACTTAAGGCACGGCCCTAAGCGGTAGCGAATCCATACTGTTGATTTCTTACTGCTTCAGTTTTACTGCTTAAGTTTTTTTATGTGCCCTTATGGCTCCTGCACACAGGACGCGGCAGCGCGGTAATGCGGCAACGCGGCACCGCGGTAACCAATTACCATCTTGCCTTTCCGTTCTACTTCTGAAAGTAGTACGGAAAGGCAGATGGTGATTGGTCACCGCGTTGCCGCGTTGCCGCATTGCCGCGCTGCCGCGTCCTGTGTGCAGGAGCCATTACTCTAGTTACTGCTACGTCAATTCGTATGTAGAGGCCTTAAGTTTTTCTATGCCACGGTTTTGCTGGCCACACACACTTTCCAGGTAAAACGTAACAGTAAGATAAGGTTTCGACCAATCACGATGCTCGATCTGGCCATCCGTAAAAATTTCTAATTAGCTGATCCAGTGGAAAAACTCCAGGCACCGGGGGCTGTGATTAATCGCAACCTGAACAAACGGGACCCTCTCCCGTGTACATATGCAATACGGTCGTGTGCGCAATATGCTGTATGCAATACGGCCGTGTGTGCAATACGGCCGTGTGTGCAACACGGCCGTGTGTGCAATACGGCCGTGTGTGCAATACGGTCGTGTGTGCAACACGGCCGTGTGTGCAACACAACCGTGTGGGCAATACGGCCGTGTGTGCAACACGGCCGTGTGTGCAATACGGTCGTGTGTGCAATGCGCTGTGTGCAATACGGTCGTGTGTGCAATGCACTGTGTGCAATACGGCCGTGTGCGCAATGCGCTGTGTGCAATACGGTCGTGTGTGCAATGCGCTGTGTGCAATAGCTGCCATGTGTGCAATGCGCTGTGTGCAATACGATCGTGTGTGCAATGCGCTGTGAGCAATACGGTCGTGTGTGCAATGCGCTTTGTGCAATACGGTCGTGTGTGCAATGCGCTGTGTGCAATATAATCGTGTGTGCAATGCGCTGTGTGCAATACAGCCATGTGTGCAATGCGCTGCGTGCAATACGCTGTGTACAATACGGTCGTGTGTGCAATAGCTGCCATGTGTGCAATGCGCTGTGTGCAATACGGTCGTGTGTGCAATGCGCTGTGTGCAATATAATCGTGTGTGCAATGCGCTGTGTGCAATATAATCGTGTGTGCAATGCGCTGTGTGCAATATAATCGTGTAGACAAAGCGACATGTGCGCAATGATGCCTGTAGGCAATCGTTCTGTAGGCAAATTGAAATGTGTGCTATCGGGAATGTGTGCAATGGGTGTGTGCAAACGAAGCTGTAGGCAATCGTTTTGTCGGCAAACGGGACCCTCCCAATAAAACATATAAAAATAAACATTGTGTGCAAAAATCCGAAGAATCATTACCTTATGCAATAGCTGAAGTACCAAGTAACTTGAATAATGATATTGCAGTACTACAACATTTAAATATTCCGACTGAATTATTGAAAGACAAAGATGTACTGGAAGCTTTATGCAATAACGAAGAACTCACTATTGATACTTTTAAAAGTAAAGTTTTCAATTTTGCTCTTTGCTTGGTTACGCAGTTATATGCCTATGGAAGTTTAAATAGCAAAGTAATTCATGAAATATTATTAATATGTGTACAACGTACATTAATATTGTTTAGATTTTTTAAAATGTAAATTTCAAAATAATGAATTACATAATATGCTAGACGTGATGAAAAATCGTGTTTTAACACATTTAGAACAGAATATTTGACAATACGCTTTTTGAGTAAATAAATGTGTTATTTTCCGCCGAAAAAATCGTTGTTAAATTATTTTAAAATATGGCAATTAAAAAGTAGAAGACGTTTCGTAATCTGTAAAAGTACATTGAGTATAATACCTATAAAATTAATGTTAAAAAATTTTTTAGAAATGCCAATGGTTTTTTCGACAATAATGAAGCATATAGAAAAATGCAATAAAAGTATGCTCATTAATTCGGTAATGAAAGGTGATTTTTGGAACACAAACGTAGCTAATCAAGCTAAAAAATTATTTTCCTATAATTTTGTATTTCGATGATATCGAAATAAATAATCCTTTAGGAACGCATAGAACCATCAACAAAATTAGAGCAGTGTACTGCTCTATTCCAATTTTGCCCATGGAATATGTGAGTAAATTGGAAATTTTTTTTTATGGCAATTACATAACTCTCAGGATCACATTACTTTAGGGAATAAACAAATTTTTAATTTCATCATAGAGGAAATCATTGATCTTCAAAATAATGGAATTATTATTAACATTGATGGCAAATAAGAAAAAGAACATTTTTTTTGTTTTAACTAACATAGTAGGTGACAACTTAGGACTAAATATAATTCTTGGTTTCTCAAAAAGTTTTAATTCCTCACATTGTTGTCGAGTTTGTACAATTCCTAAAGATGAATTACAAAAACAAAGAAAAGAAACCAGAAATGTTCGAACTAGAGCAAACTACTCTACACATTGTAGTGAAAAAACTTTTGGAGTTAGAGAAAATTGCGTATTTCATGCAATATCAAACTATCACGTAACTCAAAATTTTCAGTGGACCCAATGCACGATTTATTTGAAGGGATATGTAGATACGATTTGGCTAAAATTTTGAATAATTTTATTAATACAGAGAACTTTTTACTCTAGATGTTTTAACGAAAGAATTAAGTGTTTTAATCACGTTTCCGACTCTAATGTTCCACCACCTTTACAATCAGAATCAATTAAAAAAGAACTATTATATTTATCAGCATCTGAAATGCATTATCTGGTAAAAAATCTCTGTCTGTTCGTTGGTGATTTAATTAAAAGTAATAATGAATATGGCAATTATATTTAATAATGCGTAAAATTGTATGTATAGCAATAGCAGATGCTATTAACGAAGAAATTATTCAAAATTTGAAAATTAGTTTTTCAATACTTAACATCCTATAAACAATTATTTAAATGTAATTTTAAATTTAAACATCTTTTCTGCTGCACTATCCCCGAATTATGCGTGCATTCGGTCCACTCAAAAATATGTCCAGTATGCGCTTCGAAGCCAAGCACAAGCAAATAAAAGAAACTAGTAAAATTATCATTAGTCGTAAAAACCCTTCGTACACCTTAGCAGTAAAGCATCAGTTACAGTTTTCTCATAGACTAGTGCGTAATATTGGATTTTCTAATAATCTTTCTCATGGCATTCCTTCTGTAAAAGTTAGATTAACAAGTCAATTTGAAAGTTTAAAGAATATTTTCCTTCACAAATTTTTTTGATTATAACTGCTACTCTTGGGTAAGGATGAATGGGACGCGTTATGAAATAAATAACGTTATTATTTAGTGAAAACGATTTTGGCGTTTGTCTCGGTAAAATAAAATTTATAATAATCGACTTTGAAAAAAAAGTTTTTTTTTTGTACTGCAAAATTCAAATTGTAGAACACTGTTTCCATTTAAGCGCTTTCGAAATCACAGAGACAGAAGAGTGGGATTTGTAAGCCATGAAAGTCTTGTAGATTATCGAGTACAAATGTGCATACTATGTCCGATTCAAAACATTATGTACTTTCTAATAATTATATATGTTAAAAAAAATTGATAAATAAAAAACTTGTTCGTAATATTTCAATCTGTTTTTTGCTTAAAAGCCCTCTATTGTGATATACAAATAAAAAACAGTTTATTTATGAATTAAATTTCAGGCTATTCCTATATTTGTTTATACAAAAATTATCTTCGTGGCTTTGATTATTTGCAGCTTTTACCTCAATGGTTACTTTACTTGCAATTTTTTATGTTGGGATTGACGGTTCCGCCACATACTAATCAATTTTCCACGAGCAGGTATGGATTTATTACTGAAGCATTTTTTTTGCAATTGGTGGTATATAGTACGTATTTGCTGCTTCTGATGGGAAGGTATTAATAATCATTTAACGATCATGTCTGCTAGCGCATTATTTCCTAAAATTGACTGAAATACATATGTGTGAACAACCAAGCGTTTTTGGTCAAAGTCCAATTACCTAGCTTCGCCCCGCCACGAATATTTTTTGATATAATATAAGTTCCTTTTCTTGTAAAAAAGAGCTGAATCCTTATATGACCCATGCTTTAAACCTGTTGAGTGTCAGTAGTAGCAATTTTTTTATTTTTTTATATCATAAAAAAAGTTTGCTAAATTTATAATTCTCAAGTAATTATTTTGTTCTCGAGGTTAATATTTAATTTAATATAAAAATGCAGATCTTGAGGCAAGATCTGATTGTCTTGAATCAACGAAATATTTACTGTAAGTAAGTAACAATTCTCCGAAATTTAAATCATAAATCGAAATGGTTTTTGTATTCTCAAGTAAATATTCATTTTCTTTAGGTTAATATTTATTTGATTTAAGAAATGCAGATCTTGAGGCAAGATCTGATTGTCTTGAATCAACGAAATATTTACTGTAAGTAAGTAACAATTCTCCGAAATTTAATTCATAACTCGAAATGGTTTTGTATTCTCAAGTAAATATTCATTTTCTTTAAGTTAATATTTATTTGATTTAAGAAATGCAGATTTTGAGGCAAGATCTGATTGTCTTGAATCAACGAAATATTTACTGTAAGTAAGTAACAATTCTCCGAAATTTAATTCATAACTCGAAATGGTTTTGTATTCTCAAGTAAATATTCATTTTCTTTAAGTTAATATTTATTTGATTTAAGAAATGCAGATTTTGAGGCAAGATCTGATTGTCTTGAATCAACGAAATATTTACTGTAAGTAAGTAACAATTCTCCGAAATTAAATTCATAACTCGAAATGGTTTTGTATTCTCAAGTAATATTCATTTTCTTTAAGTTAATATTTATTTGATTTAAGAAATGCAGATCTTGAGGCAAGATCTGATTGTCTTGAATCAACGAAATATTTACTGTAAGTAAACAACAATTCACTGAATTTTATTCATAAATCGAAATGGTTTTGTATTCTCAAGTAAATATTTATTTCTTTTTAAGTTAAATTGTATTCTTGATTCAAATAAATATGTGATTAGACCTATAATAAGCAAATCATTTACTTGATACAAGTCAAATTTCATTGATTATAATAAATTTTTTTTTCAGTGCATAACTGTCGAAATATATGGCTCGATCTCCCCTCTTCGCGTATGCCACCCAGTGAGTACCCGGTTCCTCAGCGTATCCAAATTCACGATGCCACTCTCGTTTCGACGCACTCCATCCATCGGTAAGGTAGTACCATAAAAATACCTCTAAAATATGGAATGTGCATACGCTTGCAGTGTTGTTGCAGTTGTACCTGGTATTTACACCTTTCGGAATT
>JASTWL010001317.1:0-44168 GCA_035220575.1 Temnothorax rugatulus | reverse complement strand
TTTACCAAAAAAAAGAAATTACAGGACGAAATGATAATAATTACTATAATATTTATTCATTTATATTTTCTGTTAAAGGATACATAATAGACATTATTTCGAAAAAAGCATCTAATCGTTCATGAAAATCGTATGCTTTTTTAAACATAAATTCCGCTAAATAATGATTAAAATGGTACTCTCTACGACCATATCGTGGAATACCTTCGCGAATATCTCTCCATAAACGTTCTATGTTTTGGGTATGGACACCCGTATTTGGATCAACAAAATTTTGAGAATGGTTGATTACGCTATGATGGTATGTTCTTTTGTCGATTTTCTCGTAGGCTTTCCAACAATCGCTGTAGATTATTGACCCAGGAGCAATGTATTTTTCAATGAACGGCAGTAGCACTTCTGCACTACGAGATTCAACTGGTATGACAATCCTTTAGCAGAAAATATAAATGAGTAAATATTATAGTAATTATTATCATTTCGTCCTGTAATTTCTTTTTTTGGTAAAGCAGCGATTTCTCGCGAAATAAAGTATTCTCTGCTTTAACAAAGACTTCAATTTATCAACAATTTACTGCTTTAAATGTTGTGTTTTGGTAAAGCAGCGACTTTCTGGCGAAATAAAGTATTCTCTGCTTAAAAAAAAAACGTAATATTAGTCGTTTATGCCTCTCAATACTCAAAATAGCTGCTATATTTTCGAACCTTTTTTTGTTAATAACTTTTTAACGAATAACGACCGCCGGCTAAAAACTTCTGAAGGTCACTCAGGAGGGTGACCTTGACAACATATGTCAAGGTCAAGGTCATCGGAGAGTGGTCCGTATTACTAAATAATTACCAAAATTAGAAATATCTTAAAAGTATCAAAAGTATCAATTATTTTGGTATACCACTTGTGATGCAAGTGGTACATTTTCTTTATTACTGATATCAGATTTCGCAGACCTTGGTGCTTCGTAGCCTTTAGGTTTGTTGGAAGTTGGATGTGACGTATTATTGTTTGACTCTGTTTCAGTGATAAATGTCAATTCCGAATCTACAGTAAATTTTTTTAGTTTGGATTTGCATTTCTTCATAGAACCTTCATTAAACAAAAGAAACAAACATAAATAAAAAAATATACCGACACTAAATATGTTTTGAAAATGATCTCCATATACCTTTTTTTTGTATAAAACTTTCGCTAAATCAAGAGACACGGTAGTGTCTCGCGTTAAGTATGTGGCCTTTATACAAGCGGACTCTGTTAAAGCGGAGCGCGAGACCGACCGTGTCTCTTAACGCGACGCGACGGGTTGCGAGTACTCGAGATGTTGAGATCTCATATAACGAGTGAGCGGATCAAGTTCTAAGTAGGCTTGATCGATAGCTTGGGGTTCGAATTGGGGGGGTATCTCCTATAACATTTTCCGCTACGTGCCCTACGAGCGGAGATATTGCGACGCAAAGTCGAAAATGTGAAATTTTATTATTAAGATACTTCCTCCTAACGCCGACGTCTCAATCAACCAATCAGAGCCATCAGAGGAATGTAACTTTCACTTTTTCGACACTGGCGCGCTACTATCGCCAGTTTCGAAATCGGTATGTTATTATTACGTGTGCGTACTGCGCTCAGTGCAGTTAGTGCAGTTAGTATGTATACTATTGCTGCGTTCGCTTTGGGCGCTTTCGTACTGAAAGCGTCAGTCTATCTTTATTGCTCATTACATGTAGAAAAAAGATGGAGTGATGCTTTCAGCACGAAAGCGTCCAAGACGAACACAGCCTATGTGTGTGTCCTGCGCGCAGTGCAGACAGTGCGTTCAACGCGCTGTCACATTCATCAAGAGACACGGTAGTGTCTCGCGTTAAGTATGTGGCCTTTATACAAGCGGACTCTGTTAAAGCGGAGCGCGAGATTAACCTACACGGTAGTGTCTCGCGTCATCATCATCAAATCAAACATCAAGTATACGCGCGGAGCGATACCGACCGTGATGACTCTTTACGTGATGCGACGATTATTATCGTATCGTATATTTATTTGATTACGAATATATATAAAATCTCCCGTTTATGCGGAGAAATTATCGTATCGTTCGTAAGTTACTACAGAATCAAGTATAACGCTCGCGTAAACGTAGTACTCGAGACACTACCGTGTCTCTTGATATAGGTTAGATTACCGGTTTCTTACAAAATATGTGATTTCTGCCCAGTGCTCTGAATGTTATGTGATTTTTGCCCAGTGCTCTGAATGTCATCTACTCATATATCAAGAATTTTCGATGTATACATATATACATATTGACTAATAAATGTTATATACATTTTATACATTTATTATTATGTAAGTACGGCATAAGTACGGCAAAAGGCAAATAACACGATTTTTATAACATTTAATGTTCTATTAATTTACAGGTACTTTTGGGGCACCAAAAATGCTGCTAATAACAAATCATTTCAGATTGCCCACAGTACCTAATTGGTGTCTTTATAAAAAATAAATATCGAATTGATTTTGAACCCGAAGAAGAACGTACATATATTCGCAAAGGCATGCTTAGATTTCATAAAGAGAAAGTTGATCCATATATTTTCGATGGTACCCTCTTGTATACAAGTACCCGTTTACCAGATGTAAGTATATCAGTACATTTCATATTTATTGCTGTACCAGCAGGTATGTGCGGCTAAGCATTTTTACAAGTATGTATGAAAAATTTCAGAAAATAGTAGAAGAACTGATGTAAACGAGACAATCTGATATAATGCACCTATCAATCAAGATTATTATATGTTTAGTTGGAAGTATGTCGCCGGATGATCCATATTATATTGTCGTTTTTAACATAATAATGAGAAAGTGCTTGGAATATTTGAAATTGCAATTGGTGGGCCGTGACTATCTATATTTATATTACAACGTATGTAAGTACGGCAAAAGGTAAATAACACGATTTATATAACATTTAATTTTCTATCAATAGTATCAATTTACAGGTACTTTTGGGGCACCAAAAATGCTGCTAACAAATCACTTCAGTTTGCCCACAATATCCAATTGGTGTCTTTATAAATATCGAGTAGATTTCGAACCCGAAGAAGAACGTACATGTATTCGCAAAGGCATGCTTAGATTTCATAAAGAGAAAGTTGATCCATATTGTATACAAGTATATATAGAGGAAAGTACCCTATTATGAGATAGGATCCTAATATGAGATGGCGAGGTTTTTTCATGGTGAGATCAACAGATGGGGCCTATATAGGGCCTTTTAGCTTAACATATCTCATATTAGAATCCTGTCTCATAATAGGGCACTTTCCTCTACTTACTCGTTTATTTATATATTACGTACATGAAAATAGTCACGCTTTTCAAATTGTGTAAGGAAATGATCATAGAGAATATATGTAAGTGTAATAAATTTCATTAGAGGAATAATATTATATTTATATATTACGTATATGAAAATAGTCACGCTTTTCAAATTGTGTAAGGAAATGATCATAGAGAATATATGTAAGTGTAATAAATTTCATTAGAGGAATAATGTTATGTAAATAAACTATATTTTGCATCAGCCGCCATGTATATTTATATATTACGTATATGAAAATAGTCAAGCTTTTCAAATTGTGTAAGGAAATGATCATAGAGAATATATGTAAGTGTAATAAATTTCATTAGATATGAAAATAGTCACGCTTTTCAGATTGTGTAAGGAAATGATCATAGAGAATATATGTAAGTGTAATAAATTTTATTAGAGGAATAATGTTATGTAAATAAACTATATTTTGCATCAACCACCATGTATAGTAAAGTTAGTTTATTATTTAGATATCTAAATTTTGACTTAGTATAGTATTATAATTGACTTAGTACAGTATTATAATAATAATAAAAGTATGCGCTAATTGCATCAGTTGCCATGTATAATAAAGCTAGTTTATTTATTCAGATATTCACATTTCGACTTAGTATAGTATTATAATCGACTTAGTACAGTATTATAATAATAATAAAAGTATGCGCTAATTGCATCAACCACCATGTATAATAAAGCTAGTTTATTTATTCAGATATTCACATTTCGACTTAATATAGTATTATTATAATCGACTTAGTATAGTATTATAATAAAAATCATAAAACATGTCATGCAAAACAATGCAAAAAAACTCTATATCAAATCCTAAAGTATGACATAGTATGCTTAGATTGTAGTAAAGTAAAAAAAAAATATATATATATATATTAGATGTACATAAGGAATCGATTTTTATTTCCGATTTCTTTTCTTTTTTAATTAAAAGAAAAGGAAAAAGAGAAAAAGAAAGATCTTTCTTTTCTTTTTTAATTAAAAGAAAAGGAAAAAGAGAAAAAGAAAGAAAAGACGCTAAATTACGTTAAAAGTGTATTTGGAAATAAAAATTGATTCCTTATGTACATCTAATTGTGTTAGATTCGAAATGTTAGACATGAATATTTATATTGTGTTAGATTCGAAATGTTAGATGTTATTTAAAAATATATATTTTCGAAATGTTAGACATGTTATTTAAAATATATATTTCGAATATATATTTCGAAAAATATATATTTTCGAAATGTTAGACATGTTATTTAAAAATATATATTTTCGTTCCTCTTCCTCTTCCTCTTCCACCTCTTCCCCTTCCTCTTGTTTCCCGGTCACGTACGGCTCTTCCTGCTCTTTGCCATCTTTTAGCTGCAACAAACAGAAATTTATTTTATAAAAAATAGCGTTTTCAACTGGGCAGGGTTTGTTCGCTCAGAGAGCGATTATTGACGTCACATTGGTAAATCGAGCTTTGCCGAAGTGACGTCAATAATCACTCTCGGAGTGAGCAAACCCGGCTCAGTCAAAAACGCCAGAAGATTGATAACTGTATTTTAAAAGATTAATTGTACTTACGTTTTTGTTCAGGAGTTGATGTTCTTGACGTTGTTGGTAGTGCCGGTGCCGGTGCCCGTGCCGGTGACGGTGCCAGTGCCGGTGCTGCCGGTGGTATCTGTGATGTCGATGGCGTTGTTTGTGCCGGCTGTGCGTTTCTCAACATTAGCTGCGAGAGTGGCGATGGCGATTTAATTGCGGCAAGTTGTCGCCGCAATTGCGCAACTTCTTTCTGCAGCCGTTTTACTTCTTTATCCTTATCTTTATCCATGTCCGTATCGGACATATCTACGTCAGACGTAGAGTCATCATCCTATAAAATAAATACGTTTCAATATATATTATTATATTCTTACGCTATGCGACGAGTTGTGAGTACCCGAGATTTTGAGATTAATTAAATGTATACTTACATTCACATTAAGTTTGTTGAGTTTATTCTCCTTCTCCATAGTCGAAGACGCTTGGTGATGACGTAGGTGATGAGGTAGAAGTGTCGCAGCGTCGCCGCGGCACTTGGTAGTTGCAGCAACTGATTCGAGGAGGAAGAAGACGGTCTCGACGTCGAGGAAACGTTTGTGCTTGCGACCCTGAGCCAGCTTAATGGTGGTGTCAACCGCACGGCGCACGCAATCGGACTCGCGATCGTGGACTGACGAGGAATGGCTACTGCAATGGCTTCTGTTCACAGGACGCGGAAACGCTTGTCGCGCGGCAAGTGGTGTCAACCGCACGGCGCACGCAATCGGACTCGCGATCGTGGACTGACGAGGAACGGCTACTGCGCTACCAGTAATGGCTCCTGTTCACAGGATTCACAGGACGCGGAAACGCTTGTCGCGCGGCAAGTGGTGTCAACCGCACGACGCACGCAATCGGACTCGCGATCGTGGACTGACGAGGAACGGCTACTGCGCTACCAGTAATGGCTCCTGTTCACAGGATTCACAGGACGCGGAAACGCTTGTCGCGCGGCAAGTGGTGTCAACCGCACGGCGCACGCAATCGGACTCGCGATCGTGGACTGACGAGGAACGGCTACTGCGCTACCAGTAATGGCTCCTGTTCACAGGATTCACAGGACGCGGAAACGCTTGTCGCGCGGCAAATGGTGTCAACCGCACGGCGTACGCAATCGGACTCGCGATCGTGGACTGACGAGGAACGGCTACTGCGCTACCAGTAATGGCTCCTGTTCACAGGATTCACAGGACGCGGAAACGCTTGTCGCGCGGCAAGTGGTGTCAACCGCACGGCGCACGCAATCGGACTCGCGATTGTGGACTGACGAAGAACGGCTACTGCGCTACCAGTAATGGCTCCTGTTCACAGGATTCACAGGACGCGGAAACGCTTGTCGCGCGGCAAGTGGTGTCAACCGCACGGCGCACGCAATCGGACTCGCGATCGTGGACTGACGAGGAACGGCTACTGCGCTACCAGTAATGGCTTCTGTTCACAGGACGCGGAAACGCTTGTCGCGCGGCAAGAAGCAATGCGGTAGCCAATGAACTTTTGGAAAAGCGACACGTTGATTGGCTACCGCGTCGCTTCTTGCCGCGCGGCAAGCGTTTCCGCTTCCTGTGGGCAGAAGCCATAATGGCTGACTCGAGGCCGAGGCTGCCGAGCGGACCCGCGCTCATGTAGCGCTAATAGATCGTTTTTTGTTTTTAAAGGTAGATTTATAAAGGTCGTAATCGTTGGTTTAAGCCGTAAACCATAAGAAATTGACCAATGACAGTCGAATGTGAGAAGAATAATCAACTGTGATTAATTAATTTCTTAGGGCTTAATTACGACTTAAATCAACAGTTAAGACCTTTATAAATCGGCCTTATGGTGCGATCTCATGAAACAGGACCGTATGAGCAATTGTTGGAACGAAGTCCATCCAAAATCGCAGACATTCCGCCAATTGCGCTCTGCTGAAATGTATTTTCTAATTCTAATGTCCCATGGAGTAAAATTCGCGGAAGTGCAATTAACGCTAGCCAATCACAAGACCCTTTTCGTAGATTCGTTTATTGTATCTATCAAAATAATGTATATTATTGGTACGCACAGATTACGCTTCCACGTTTTCCGCTGCATAAAGAAATCGGCGGAATGAACGTAAAAAAAGATCAAACCAATTTTTGAACGTTCTGCCAATTTCGCATTGCGCATGCGTTTCGTACCATGGAATCACATCATTAAAATTGCAAACACGTATTGTTGATCGATACGCGATTATCGACCTGGGATTACTTACTGTGATAGTTTGTGCGATTATCATGATCTTGATTTCTTAAGTTTTATGGTTGTAGCTGAGAGTTTATGTGTCAGTGATCTCTGATTGACTGCAGTAAATCGAAAATTGTAATAATCGCGTATTAAATACATAACATAATACATAAAGCAAAGAAGTAAGTAGAGGGTATTTGTTAATCCCTTTCAGCGTATAGTTATATATATATATATATATATATATATATATATATATATATAATATTTATGTATTTTATAGGTTGTGTCTGGCATTTAATGCAACTGTGCGTGTCTTGAGGTATGTATTTCGAAAAATGCATGTTATTATAATTTTAACAGTTTTAATCAGAGCTCGGCAAGCTTCTCGTTTAATTTTCAGCTGGGTCCGTCTAGCGCTATCTCTCTTTTATCTTGCTGTCCCGTGCGCAGTCTATAAGCCGTTTGAGGCTCAGGCGCGTATATAATTTAATTTAATTTATAAATAGTAGCTTTCTATGTCATCCATAAGGTATTATTACTGACATGTTTTTTTAAGTGTATCTCCAGTAGGTCTAATTCATTAATAACTGAAACGATCCTTTAATTAATTGAACAAAAGTAGAATTAAGTATTATTGAAATGAAGAAAATTCAGGTTGATACAAGCGAAAGCGGGAACATCGATCTGCATATTGCACGTAGCAAACCGCATAAGACGCGGTAAAGAATCATCACCGATGTTATTCATTTATTGAATACTGTTTCTGTTTAATTAGAAGGGTCGTTTCAGTCATCAGTGGATTAGGCCTACTTAAAAAAAAACTGTGTCAACAATAGTACCTCATAGGTGATATGAACAGCTATTATGTCTGTTCAGTTAGCACCTCCCTCCTCCCACAAAAAACTGGAATAACACATGCAGAAATTAAGTGCTCTTTATCCGAATCTATGAGGCTCAGAGAAAAATTAGTGTAACCAAAATTGTACAGTACGAAGGAGGCTATTTATAACGATAATAATAATTTTTGTCCAGATAGAGGCACTTCGGAGATATCAAGGTTATTTTCATTTTTTAAAATTGATTTGATAATATGACAGAGGAGCTGAAAACAAGTTCAGAACTGATGACACAAGATCATCAAACAAGATTTAAAGTGAAGAAAAAATGATTAAAAAATATATTTTTGTATTGAATGAAATTTATGTTTAAAGAAGATGTTTGAAGTGATGGCCATCATTATCGATGCAACACTAGATTCTTTAGATCACTGGTGTTGCATCGATAATGATGGCCATCATTTCGAACATCTTCTTTAAACGTAAATTTCATTTATTTAAATCTTGTTCAATGATCTTGTGTCATGAGTTCTGAATTTGTTTTCAGCTCCTCTATCATATTATGGAAAATATGTACCGAATCAATTTAAAAAAATGAAGATGACCTTGATATCTCTGAAGCGCCTCCACCTGGACAAAAATTATTATCGCTATAAATAGCCCCCTTCATACCGTACAATTTTATAGTTACACTAATTCTTCTCTAGGCCTTGTAGATTAGAATATATTTTAAGATGGTGATAGTTATTGCCTCATCTTATATACTATTGATATAAGAGTAAAATACCACTTAAAATAGAGATAGCGAATTGGTTTTAGTCTTAAAATGTTCCTCAATTTATACGATCCCAAAATATGCACAATGAGTATTTCGTATTCATTTCCTTTGGCCGACCCAAACGTGAACACCCCGTACGTACAAGAGTAAAGTACCAGTTAAAATAGAGATAGCGAATTGGTTGTAGTCTTAAAATGTTCCTCAATTTATGTACTCTCGAAACATGCATAATGAGATTTTCGTGTTCATCCCCTTTGGTTGACCCAAACGTGAGTACTTTGTACGTACAAGAGTAAAGTACCAGTTAAAATAGAGATAGCGAATTGGTTTTAGTCTTAAAATGTTTCTCAATTTATGTGTTCCCAAAATATGCACAATGAGATTCTCATGTTCATCCTCTTCAGCCGATCCAAACATGAATACCTCGTATGTACAAGAGTAAAGTACCAGTTAAAATAGAGATAGCGAATTGGTTTTAGTCTTAAAATGTTTCTCAATTTATGTGTTCCTAAAATATGCACAATGAGATTCTCATGTTCATCCTCTTCAGCCGATCCAAACATGAATACCTCGTATGTACAAGAGTAAAGTACCAGTTAAAATAGAGATAGCGAACTGGTTCTAGTCTTAAAATGTTCCTCAATTTATGTGTTCCCAAAATATGCACAATGAGATTCTCATTTTCATCTCCTTTGGCCGATCCAAACATGAATATCCTGTACGTACAAGAATAAAGTACCAGTTAAAATAGAGATAGCAAATTGGTTTTAGTCTTAAAATGTTCCTCAATTTATGTGCTTTCAAAATATGCACAATGAGATTTTCATGCTCATCTTCTTCGGCTGACCCAAATGTGATGTGAGCATCCCATATGTATAAGAGTATGTAAAATATGTAGACGGTTGACTATTCCTTGTCATCAAATCGCGCAGACAGACACATCGATTCGTGTATTTAACCAGCTTTATCTGTTTACAATAAACGGTCTGCTTATTATTTGACACCTTGTATAATTAAAAAAGCAAACTTTTTATTACATACATATTAAAGGAAAATATATGTTATTAATATTAATGAGAGGTTAACTTAAGATATAACATATTTATTGATTTAAACATTCTGTAATTATTATATTTGTATTAAAATAATATTAAAAATAATATTTTGAAATATTATTTTATATATTTAAAAATATTATTAAAATAATATTAATTAAAAAATTTTAATATAACCACCTTTTAGTTTCCATTATCAATCAAATTTTTATTTAAAAATGATGTAAGGAGTTTAATGTTATACTATTTCTATTTGTATTGTTTTAGATTGCCTTTTCTATTTTCTACAGGTAAGTAAGTCTCTCTCTCTCTCTCTCTCTCTCTCTCTCTCTCTCTCTCTCTCTCTCTCTCTCTCTCTCTCTCTCTCTCTCTCTTCTCTTTCTCTTTCTCTCTTTCTCTCTCCTCTCTTTTTCTTTCTCTTTTTTTTAAAGGTTGGCTGCTGTGCGCCTTTAAAAATCGGCTGCTTTGCGCCTTTAAAAATCGCCTGCTCTGCGCCTACAAACATCGGCTGCTCTGCGCCTACAAACATCGGCTGCTCTGCGCCTACAAACTTCGGCTGCTTTGCGCCTTTAATAGTCGGCTGCTTTGCGCCTTTAAAAATCGGCTGCTCTGCGCCTTTAAAAAAGGCTGCTCTGTGCCTACAAACATCGGCTGCTCTGCGCCTATAAAAATTAATTGCTTTGCGCTTTAAGAAATCTGTTGTGCGCCTATTTTATACAATGTCTCTAAAGACTCTAAATATTATTTTAAAGCCTGCAGACAAAGATATAATTAACCGAGGTGAATGGCTTACGGACGTGCATATGGATCATTTCCATGCACTTTTACAAAATTGTTCAGATTATAGACCTGTCGGAACATGGCGAATACAATTGCCTGATACGATTCAACCTGTATCACAAGATAAGAAACACATTCAAATATTGTATAGTTCGTCACATTGGGTGTGTAGTTATTATGATAGAAAAAATATATTTATATATGATTCCTTAAATAATAAAACATTGCATAAAGATCATAAGCGATTCTTGGAAAGATTATTTCCAACATATGACTTTGAAAAACATCCCGTCAAATTTCCTACTGTGCAACATCAACCGAACAGTAGCGATTGTGGTGTTTTTGCTATAGCTTTTGCTACTTCATTGTTATTCAATATTAAACCTGACAAAGTAAAGTATAAAAATGAGTCTATGCGTTCACATTTGATAAAAATTTTGGAAAATAATGTTATTGAACATTTTCCTCAGGATTTGCAATATGCTCAAAAAGTACTTCCATTAGCAGTGATAAGAGATAGAGAGGCTAAAGCGACTGCTCAACGTATGAGAAGACATTTTGAAAGTAATTGCGCTAAAGAATGTCGAACAGAAAAACAGGATGTAGAAAATCGCGCTACAAAGCAGCAACGATGCAAACAGAATTTACCAAATAATCGTGCTCAAGATTCACAATGTGCTATTTCTCAAAGAGTATTTCCATTAGCGATAATAAAAGCGACAGAAACTGAAGCGATTGCTAAAAGTGCAAAGACACATTTTGAAAGTAATTATGCTATAAAATCTGCTGCAGAGCAACAGGATTTAAACAATCGCGCTATTATAAAGCGACAGCGATCCAAACAGAATTTAGAAAAGAAAGTAATTTTAAAGCCTAAAGAAAAAAATATAATTATTCGAGACCAATGGATTACGGACGATCATATGGAATTTTTCCATACACTTTTGCGAAGTTGTTCAGATTATGAATCTGTCGAAACATGGCGAATCCAATTGCCTCAATTTATTCAACGTATACCAGAAGATAGAAAACATATACAAATATTGCACAGTTCGTCAGCTCCATTAAATTGTACAGATCCAAAACTTAAAAATATAAATGGACATTGGGTATGTAGTTATTACGATACAACAAAAATATATATCTATGATTCACTAAATAAAAAAGAATTGCACGAACATCATGAGGTATTCTTGAGAAAATTATTTCCAACATACGACTTTGAGAAACATCCTGTCGAATTTCCTACTGTACAATATCAATTAAACTGTAATGATTGCGGAGTTTTTGCTATAGCTTTTGCGATTTCATTATTGTTTGATATTAAACCTGACGAAGTTAGATATGATCGTAGAGTAATGCGTTCACATTTGTTGAAGATTTTCGAATTAAATACAATTGAACATTTTCCTGAAGATTCAGAAAGTAATGCTCAGACAGTGCTTCCATTAGCAATAATAAGAGATAGAGATAGTAGACATTTATCTCAGAAAGATTCCTGTGAAAACACTAGTAATACTGGAAATAATTGCGCTAAGAAACGTTGTCGAGAGGACTCGTCAGAAAATGATCGTGCTAAAAAACGGCGTCGATATCACAATTCAGAAAACAATTGTGTCAATAATACTAAAATTAATCGCGCTAAGAAACGTTGTCGAGAGGAACAAGACTTGTCAGAAAATGATTGTGCTAAAAAACGGCGTCGATATCAGAATTTAGAAGACAATCGTGCTAAAAAACGACGTCAGTATAAAGACAACTTAGCAAATAATCGCCTTAATAAGCGAAAATATCTTATACATTCTCAGCAAGGACGAGATAGACAAAGAAAATATTATCTTATACATTCTCAGCAAGAACGAGATAAAAAAAGAAAATATTATCGTATACATTCTCAGCAAGAACGAGATAGAAAAAGAAAATATTATCGTATACATTATGTTACACATTCTCAGGAAGAACGAGATAGACAAAAAAAATATTCTGATCGTAAATGGCTTTACAATAAGCGATATTATGAGAGAAAGAATTCTAAATACGTTCCTGCGAACAAAAATCGCGATATTGCCAAAAATATTACTAAAAAATATGCAAAGTTTTGGTCACAAAATTATATAATAAAATTTCATCCTGTGGCAGTTGAAGATATTGAAAAGAAACTTAATATTAAAAATCATATTGAAAGACGATTAGAAGCCGAAAGAATCGTACGTTGGTGTATGCATATTCGAAACAGTTTTGTCCGCAATATCAAAAAAATATTAGCTTCACTTAAAAAGAAATCAGAAGCGTGTTTAACTCAAGCCGAAAAATGCTATACAATTGACGATAAAAAATGTGCGTTATGTGGCATATCGCGACATACAGCTTCGTCTGAAAATTATTTTATCGACACATATGATAAAATTACTTCATCACAACCTTTGATAATGAACGTAGAAGGTCAAGCTATGAATGTATTACCTTTGCGGCAGGCAAAACGAGCAAAAAAATCATGGGTATGTGATACCTTGTGTAAAATTAATGATAATCCGTCTTTAATCGATCGTTATGGGAAATTTCTTCAAACGATACGTACATGTACTTTAAAGAAAATACCACAGTTGCTGCAAAAGATTTATACATGTACAATAACAAATTCGAATAAAAAAGGTCACACACATGCTTGTTACATTGATACGAAACTTTGCAAAGGGATGTTTCTTTCTGTTCAACTGTTATCACCTCATTTTCCAAATGTGAGATATATTAAACGTTTAACTTATCAAATGACAAGTTTCTATCGGAAAATGTTAAATCTGGAGAAGGCTTTAACTTCCGCTGATTTAGACACATTAAACGAAATTATAACTTTGGAACAAGAAAAAGCAAATATGTACAAACATCAGCAGAGTAGTACTATTTTGAGTGATGACGATATCATTTCTCGCTATAGCAACGCGTTTAAGGCTTTTAACAAACGCTGCATGGACACACCTCGATATGTTTGTGCATCATGTGAGAGACTTTGTTATAAGAGAAGTGTCTCTGAAATTAATAAGCTTAAAACGAAATTAGATATTCCAATTTGGAGAGATTTAATGGCGCATTTAAAAAGACATAACATTACCCCACAATACATATGTCGTTATTGTGCAGGAAAATTTCATAACGGATTAATGCCTGCGTATTGCGTTTTAAATAATCGATTTGTACAAGATACACCCGAAGAAATATCATCTCTCAACACGTTTGAAAAAATTTTTATACAAAGAGCTAAAGCTTTTCAAACTGTTGTTAAAATGGGAACTGTTATTAACAAAAAACTGCCTCATAGAAATATGGTACAAAAAGTGAAAGGTAGAACGTTTCATTTACCATTACCTTTACAAGAGACATGGAACAAATTATGTTCCGATGCTGATCCAATTAATAAAAATCATGAAATGTACTTCGTACGTGTTAGAGGTGTTCCGACAAAATCAAAAATTGTTTGGGAGGAATACATAGATCGTAAAAAGGTACACAAGGCTTTAACATGGCTCAAACGTAACAATCCTTTTTACAATAATATAAAACTCTCAAAAACTCACGATGGATTATGTTTAGAGAAACTGGATAATAATGAATTTGAAGCACAAGAGACGGAAAATGATAGTGAATCTGTTTCGAATGACGAACAAGAATTGAGCCCAAAAGTTCCAATGGAAGAAACAAAAAATAACGTAGACACTATTTTATCGAATGACGAACAAGAATTGAGTTCAAAAGTTCCAATGGAAGAAACAAAAAATAACGTAGACGCTACTTCAAATAATCAGCGTGAGGCAATGTTAACCCAGGTTCTTGACGAAAGTCAAGATAGTTATTACGAGCAATACACTATTTATCCTTTATATGAAAAAAAATCATGTGAAAGGGATACCGCCTTATATCAAATGTTAAAAGTTCAAGATTCGCCCTTGGACAATCGTGAGAAAACTTTAGATCTATTGTGTTTTCCAGATTTATTTCCTTTTGGTGTTAATGGACAACACGAAACTAGACAGGTTAAACTTCACACCCATGAATTTATTAAATGTTGTTTGACATCCAAACATTCACAATTTAGATTAAGTACACAATACTTATTTTTCTTGTTGAATGATGCGAATAATCGTCAATTAAGTCGTGGTATTTATCACAAATTGTATACAACTAATTCACGAGAACGTTATACGGCTAAAGAATATTTACAAGCATTGGAGAAAGGTGATTTGGAATCTGACTTGAGTTCGATATTTTCCACTCTAAGAAATACGGAACAATACTGGCGTAGACCAAGAAATGATTTAAATTGTATGACGCAACATTTCGGACCTGCGACATGGTTCTTTACAGTTAGTCCTGGTGAATGGATGTGGACTGATTTAGGTGAATATATTCGTAAAGTAAATGGATGGCCTAACGATTCGACGCCCATTAGTGTACTCGTTGCAAAAGATCCCGTGTCGACGTCGAGGTTTCTTGATAATAAATTCAAAGCGCTGCTTGATTTTATTTGTTCCAAAGATCACCCGATCGGAGAAGTAACACATTACTTCTGGCGACGAGAATACCAAGGTAGAGGTATACAACATTTTCATTTATTAATTTGGATTAAAGACGCGCCAATTATCGGTAAATCTTCTGTTGAAGAGGTTTCTGAATTTATCTTGCAACATATAAGTTGTAAAATGCCAGATCCAAAAATTTCACCATTGTTACACAGGCGAGTCGATATGTATCAACGACACAAAGATAACGCTTATTGTCTTCGTTCTAAAAAAGTAGGACGTTCTAAAAAAACGACTCGCGTCTGTCGTTTTGGATTTCCTCGTCCAGTTACAGACACGTTGATTATAAGAGATGTCATAAGTTCGATAGCAGGTAGGAGACGATTAAAACATAGAAGTAGGCTTTATGACCTTCCTCGAACGGATGCTGAAACCACTATAAATGATTATAATCCTATCCTTCTTACTGCATGGGAAGGAAATATGGATATACAATTTATCGGTGAAAAATCATCGCTGCTTACTTGGTATATTACTAAGTATGTAAATAAGCCAGGAAAAAGTGAAATAGCTGATGTTATCTTTGATAGTATAAATAACAAAAACGTATCATTGGCGAGCCGTCTTTGGAAGATTGCTAATCGAGCCATGAGTAATAGGGAATGTGGAGCTCTTGAAGCTGCTGATACATTGCTAGGTATTCCTTTATATGGGACTGATCGAAATACGTCTATTAGATGGTTAGATGTTAATCCGAACCGACGTAGAAAAGTTAAAACTTGTAAGGAAATTGAAGCTCTCGATGGAGATTCCACAGACATATTTTGTCCATCTATAATAGATGATCATTATCCACGGAGACCGAAAGAACTTGAATCCTTGTGCTTGTATGAATTTGCACAGCAATATGATATTACGAAAATTAAACCACGAAGTAAACATATTGAATACTACAAGATGAATAATGGTTATTATCTGAAACGGCGACAGCGTGACTATCTTATTAATCACTATAGATATAAGTCGATACGCAGCCGGAAAATTATTTCTTTTCATTACTGCTTTTGTTCAAGCCATGGCGAAAACTGGAAGATCTTAAAAATGGATGTGATACCTATGCAGAAGCGTTTCACGAGGGAAAGTTAGATCTTGAGAAAGCATTCGAGTATCGTGAAAAATTAGAGGAATTCCAAAAAGCATTAGAAACTGCGAAGCAATTAGTTCAAGAACGTTTAGATGATTTGGAAAAACAGCACGAGTCTCAAGATGATCCTGATAATCCAATAGGTGTTCAAAATATTGAGGCTGGTGAAGCGATGCAAGATTTTAAGGATCTTGGTGAAAAATTAGATCGGGAAATCAATGTATCTGAAATGATTTCAAATCTGAACGCAGATCAAAGAAGAGTATTTGACGATGTGATCGACACCGTAACATCGCCGGATAATAAACAATTACTAAAATTCGTTAGCGGAGAAGGAGGTACTGGTAAAAGTTTCATAATTAAAACAATTAAATGCTGGATAAAACAAAATCTCAACAAGGATACCGTTGTAGCAGCACCTACTGGTATAGCAGCGTTCAATATCGATGCTTTGACAACTCACAGAGTGTTTCAGTTACCCGTTCAACATGGTGATACTCCCAAGTATACACAATTATCTGATCACGTTTTGAAAGTTTTACGGGCAGAATTCAAAGATGTTATTCTTATTATAATTGATGAAGTGTCAATGATATCTAATTTAACTTTAGCGTATATACATTTACGATTATCTCAAATATTCGATACCACTGACGATGGTTGGTTTGGTCAAAAGCATATTCTTTTATTTGGAGATCTGCTTCAATTACCTCCTGTACGTGAAGATTTTGTTTTTGTTCAATTATCAAAGAAAGAAATTGGTAAATATATGGGCTGTATGGCGGTTCCAAATTTGTGGAAAAATTTTAAATATGACGAATTAACAATCAATATGCGCCAGCAAGGAGATGAATCTTATCGTGAATTACTCTCGAGAGTTCGTATTGGTTTATTGACAAAATCTGATTTTGAGATTCTCGAAAAAAGAAAAATTTCTTTTAAAGGCGAGTCTTTCGAAACAAGATTATACGAATTATGTAATTTTATTGATAATTTGCCATCTGATACCGTTTGTTTACTGCCTACTTGTCATATGTGCGATGTTCTTAACACTGCAATGTTAAGTCGTATTGCTTCGAAAGAAATATTATTAATTGCTGAAGATACGTTTGAATGTGATAAATATATAAAAAAGAAAGTACAAAAGAAATTGACGGATAACGATGAAGATAATACTAGAACAGCTGGACTTTCAAGACAAATTACAGTTAAAATTGGAGCTAAAGTCATGATAAGACGCAATATTGATGTCACTTTGGGCCTTGTAAATGGTACAATTGCTACAGTTATTTCTGTTGTGCAGGATACTGATTATGTAGAAAAGATAAAACTTCTTTTACCGTCTGGTTTGGAGTATTTTATTGAAAGAGTAAGTGTCAAGTTTGAAGTAATGGATAAAGCGTATGTTATTAGAAAACAATTTCCATTATCTTTGAGTTATGGCATCACCATTCATAAAAGCCAAGGATTAAGCTTGGAAAACGCTGTTATAGATATAGGTAATTCTGTATTTTGTCATGGTCAAGCATATGTTGCGTTATCCCGAGTAAAAACTGCGGGTGGATTGCATTTAATTAATTTTGATCCGTTATCTATAACAGCTAGTGATAGAGCTATTACCGAATATAATCGGCTAAGAGGACCACAAGCACAAATGATTACTACTTCAAAACAACGTTTTCGAAAAGTAAAAGATGTTCCGTGGACATTGTCGAAAAGAATTGCTTCCGTTCAAGAGTCAGATCAACAAGAAGCTCGACAAAGTACTGCTTGGGAGATACGTGCTTTAGAAAATACAAATAAAGATTCGCACTGTGCAAATGCAGTATTACAATGCTTATTGCATTTAAGTATTATTAGAAAAAAGTTGCTTAATATTGATAAACAAGATGATTTAAGTAAACTAGCACAGCGATATGAAAGTAATATGAAAAATTTGAACACTGATGCGATATGGAAAAGTTTAGAAGAATACTTATCGATTAAACGAGATGCCGTCGAATTTCTCACTGCTATTTGTACAAAATATGATTATGTCAGAAATCTGGTAGAGCATCAAGTTACTTGTACTAGTCGGTGCAAATCGTGTGGTGATACAAAAGTTATTATTACTGATAACAATATAGTTGTCCCAATTTCTATTGAAAATTTGAAGAAAAAATGTGATCTTAATGATTTATTAAAGACTACATTTTCACATTGGTGTCAATCACATGACAAATCATGCGAACATTGTGCGGGAAATAATATAATGTTTAAAAATGAATTAACGTTGACAAAAGAAATAGTTATTATTCATTTAGTTTTGTTTTCGTTACAAGATAATAAAGTAATAAAAATACCACAGAAATTTAATTTAAATGGCGTATCAACAGCTAAGGTGTCAATAGCTAAAGAGCGGTATAAAGTAATGAATGCTATATTTCATGATGGTTCGTGTATTGAGAATGGCTATTATGCAAGTATGTGTAGAGAAGGGACATCTTGGATTAAAATTGATGAGAAAGATAAAATGATTAAAAAGGAACGATGGCCTGCAGGTGCTACAAATATTTATATATTATTTTTACAAAAACTTGATAATAAAAATTAAGCAACTATTATCAAATATAGATACACATTTTACATAAAAACAATGTCCAGCAATGTATTTTCATGATTAGCAGTGATATTCTAAATTTAGCATTAATCACGTTAGATTACGATCATGTCTTGTATTGCAAAATTAGAAATAATAGTCTGTAATACCTTTAGCTTTACAATCTGTACATATTCTTTGTAAGATATACTCTTTATAAGATACGTAACACTACAAAATGCATATCAGTACAAAATTACCTTTTTCAAAATACACAATTTCAAAATACACAATACAGAATGTCTCAAAAAGTTTGGGATTATTTTTGTGCGCAGATAAAATGAAATAAACTTGTGAGTTGAAAAGTTCTCTATTTTTTATTAATATTTTGACTCCCCGCAGGGTTGCAAGGCGTTTTGTAGGGACGTTCCCAACCCTCTATTCCAATATTACCCTTCTCCTCTCACTTAACCCTTTGGACCAACGGCTTAATGTCTCTTTCCGAAAGACGGAGCCCAGTTTGCTCCGCACAAGAGCCTATTTTGCACGGAAGGGCGCAGCTTTCGGAAAAAACTTTCCATGTTTACATGGCTCTAGTGGACTCGAACCTGGTTCCTCAGATTACGAGTCTGGCGCTCTACCACTAGATCACACTGCCGCCTACACATACATATATATATATATATATATATATATATATATATATATATATATTATAAGCAAAATAAAATAACGATTGGGTTGGTGGGCTATTTCTTGTAAAATATATCTCATTCATTGCAAACAAGTTTATAAGATTTTCGAATCACAATAAAGGTATTATTGGAAAAATGAAGATTATAATAATATTAAACAGATCGTATTATACAAATAAATATTTAAATAATTAGTAAGAAAATATTTTAATACAAATAAATATTGTAAGTAGTTAGTTATTAAAATTGTTAGTTTAAACTTAATTAGTGTTGCTAAACCGATGTGTTAATCTCTTGCATGTCGTGTGTGTGTGTGTGTCTCTCTCTCTCTCTCTCTCCTGCGTGTGTGTGTGTGTGTGTATAAAAAAATTAGATTTAAGCATAGAATGTAAGTAGCATAGAATTTCGGCGATTTTTATTATGTTGTTTAGATTATAAGAAATTAGGGAAATTAACATATTCGGTTTAGCAACGCCAATTCAGTTTAGTAGCAGTCAAGTGTTTTAAAAGATATTTATTTGTATTTAATATTTCTTTATATTTAAGTATATTTATTTGTATTTTTACAATGTCTGATTAATACTATTATCTATTTCATTATTTTCAGTCATATTGCGGAGCAAACAACATATAAAATAGACCATCGTTTTGATAATTGTACAAAAGACGATGGGGGTGGTGGTGGGATTTTTATTTTATTATAATAAAATAGACCATCAAATTTTAAAAACTAAACGCCAATATGGTCCGCGCTTGATGTAAGTAAGTAGCCTAATAATTGATATCTCTATGTAGAACATATGCATTCTGCATATGTATTTTTCAAAATTAAGCTGTCTTCAAGTCTGGCAAACCAAGCTGTCGCACAGCTACGATAATTTGGAAAAATACATATGCGGAATAGATATGTTCTAAATAGAGATATCAATTAGTTAGGCTACTTACATCAAGCGCGGACCGTATTGGCGTTTAGTTCTTAAGACGATGGGGATGTGGTGGTTAGATTTTCATTTTATTATAATAAAATAGACCATCGTTTTCATATTGTTAAGTTGTAATTACAAAAGACGATGGGGGTGGTGGTGGGATTTTTATTATAATAAAATAGACCATCGTTTTCATATTTTTAAATTATATAAAATAGACCATCAAATTTTAATTTTAAAAACTAAACGCCAATACGGTCCGCGCTTCATGTAAGCAGCCTAATTGATATCTCTATGTAGAACATATGCATTCTGCATATGTATTTTTCAAAATTAAGCTGTTTTAAGTCTGGCAAACCAAGTTGCCGCACAGCTACGATAATTTGGAAAAATACATATGCGGAATGTATATTAATTTATATAGAAATATCAATTAGTTAGGCTGCTTACATTAAGCGCGGATCGTATTGGCGTTTAGTTCTTGAGACGATGGGGGTGGTGGTGGGATTTTCATTTTATTATAATAAAATAGACCATCGTTTTCCTATTGTTAAGTTGTAATTACAAAAGACGATGGGGGTGGTGGTGGGATTTTTATTATAATAAAATAGACCATCGTTTTCATATTTTTAAATTATAATTACAAAAGACGATGGGGGTGGTGGTGGGATTTTTATTTTAATACAAATGAATACTACTAAAGTCATTTTTACGTGCATGCGTGCGTGTGTGTGTGTGTGTGTGTGTGTGTGTGTGTGTGTGTGTCTCTTTCTCTCTTTTGTGCGTGTATGTATGTGTATATAAAATCAAGTATATTGTTTGATTACGCTAAGTTGTATTTGTATTGTTTGATTACGCTGAGTTGTATTTGTATTCTATGTCGCAAAATATATATGTTATAAACATATACTGTTTAATGCTTATATGATCCCTAATACTACAAAAAGAAATGATATCACAACAAAATTACCTTTTTAAGAAAAGGTAAAAAAAAGGCGTTAAGTATGTGGCGCGCAGCATGTTAGCTCGAAGAAAGTGGTTATATCAAAAAATCTAAGTATCTGTGTATCTCAAAAAATTGAAGTATCTGTGTATATCTCAAAAAATCGAAGCATCTGTGTATACCTAAAAAAAACTGATGAGGTATTTTTATACTTCTAAAAAACCGATGTGGTATGTTTGTATTTTCACAAAAATAAATGATATCTATAAATTGCGTTAATTATAATCTCAAAAAATCGAAGTATCTGTGTATTTCACAAAAATAAATGATATCTATAAATTGCGTTAATTATAATCTCAAAAAATCGAAGTATCTGTGTATACCTAAAAAAAACTGATGAGATATTTTTATACTTCTAAAAAACCGACGTGGTATGTTTGTATTTTCACAAAAATAAATGATATCTATAAATTGCGTTAATTATAAAATGAATATATATTCTTCGGAAAATAACTGTTGTATTATTTTTAAAAAATATCTTTGTATTTAAGTGTCTTCTTACACAAGTCATAATAGTTTCATTTTTCCTTACAGCCATTATAATATAACCAAATTCCGTTACCTAACTCAACCCAAGTGTGATATGTATCTTTTTAAATAAATGTTTTCTTGATTGATCTTTAAATAAATCTTTAAATTGCGTTAATCAGAAAGAGAAGATACAATTACAAAATTTTTAATCCAACACAGGAATACAAGGTATTTAAATGCAAAGATGTTAATCGCAAAGATTAAAAACTGTTAAAGAAGTAACAATAAAAAATACAAATATTTTATTGAAATAAAAAAAAATTTCGTACAAATACTTAACGCTGCTTTTTTACTCCAGTCACAACAAAATTACTTTTTTTAAAGAAAGGTAAAAAAAGGCGCCAAGTACACGCGCAGCATGTTAGCTCGAAGAAAGTGGTTATGGAGTAAAAAAGCAGCGTTAAGTATTTGTACGAAATTTTTTTTTATTTCAATAAAATATTTGTATTTTTTATTGTTACTTCTTTAACAGTTTTTAATCTTTGCGATTAACATCTTTGCATTTAAATACCTTGTATTCCTGTGTTGGATTAAAAATTTTGTAATTGTATCTTCTCTTTCTGATTAACGCAATTTAAAGATTTATTTAAAGATCAATCAAGAAAACATTTATTTAAAAAGATACATATCACACTTGGGTTGAGTTAGGTAACGGAATTTGGTTATATTATAATGGCTGTAAGGAAAAATGAAACTATTATGACTTGTGTAAGAAGACACTTAAATACAAAGATATTTTTTAAAAATAATACAACAGTTATTTTCCGAAGAATATATATTCATTTTATAATTAACGCAATTTATAGATATCATTTATTTTTGTGAAAATACAAACATACCACGTCGGTTTTTTAGAAGTATAAAAATATCTCATCAGTTTTTTTTAGGTATACACAGATACTTCGATTTTTTGAGATTATAATTAACGCAATTTATAGATATCATTTATTTTTGTGAAATACACAGATACTTCGATTTTTTGAGATTATAATTAACGCAATTTATAGATATCATTTATTTTTGTGAAAATACAAACATACCACATCGGTTTTTTAGAAGTATAAAAATACCTCATCAGTTTTTTTTAGGTATACTAGAACACTACAAGCGCGCGCTACGCGCGCGCCATTTAGCTTTTTCATTACATGAAATTTACAGCCACAGAAGCGACACAAGTGAAACACGATGCAAAATTCGAGACAATCAATCAGCATCGCGGAAAAAAGACCTCAATTCTTCTATACAAATGCCATTTTTAGAGAGGAATTTATCAAATTTGACATTACAACACAATTTAATAACCAAATCTCTAAAAATTATCCTTTCTAGCTCATTATATCCCTTTTTTTATTAAAATGTAATAGAAAAATTTAAATAACCAATTTGTGCTCAGCAGCCAAAAATATATGGAAATGATTATTTGCACTTGTTTAGCAAAATGTTATTTTACCATGTAATTAAATATATATTTCTTTATATACGTGATTTTTAACATATCTATTTTCTCTTTGATTACCAAGATAAACTTTCAATGACTCCCAAGAACGTACTCGTGAAAAAGCAACATAAAGTTGCCCGTGATTAAAAACACCCTCACGGAAAAAAACTATTGGAATGCTAATAGTAACTATTGAAATGATCAATAGTAACTATTGAATGCCAATAATTATAAGCAGTGATTACTACTGCAATGCTTACTGTAACACTGGTAATAAGTAGTGTCCACTACACAATTATTACTATTGACCAGTGTAAATTATTAGAATGTAACAGTAGATACTACTGCCACTAGTGCATACATTTAACAGTATACACCGTTATACTAATCATTCAACAGTGCGAACTAATAGTGTGCAGAAGTTTGCAATATTAAACCAAATAGTGCACATTCTGTATGGTGCACACATGAAAGTTTAATTGTATTTAATTGTACCTAGGTTTCCTTATTTTTGTCTAGTGAGGCCCTTGTAAGGATTTGATAACGATGTTTTAACTTCATAAATACTTATTTATTAGGGCTAACCGAATGAGGTCCCGATCATTATTTATTAGGGATGCCACAAGAAAGGTTTTCTTATTTTTGTCTAATGAGGCCCTTGTAAGGATTTGATAAGAATGTTTTAACTTTATAAATATACTTTTTTCATAAATATATTTACGAACACAAAATTTCATGATAAGCCGGCACTATGGTTTCGGACATTCACCCGACATTAAGAAATATCATATATCCTGCAATTCAAAATTTTATTACTCTTTTTTAACTGAATTTGTTTCTTAAGATGATTTTTGAAAAATTATATTTTGCGCTGGTTATGACATATGTAGACTTTATATAACGCTTACATCAAATTAAGAAGTAGTCTACCACGTAAGGCAGTTGGCTCACGATGCAGAGGTCCCGAGTTCGAATCCCACCAAGGTAAGTGTGTTTTTCAAATACAAGAAAATATTTATAATCATAGACTGCGTCTTAAGAAACAAATTTAGTTAAAAAATAGTAATAAAATTTCGAAATAAATAATTTTTTTTATGTCGGGTGAAGAGTTAACTATTAGATCAATAACTACTAGTGCGGACGTAACACTACTAGTGCGAATTCCAACAGTGCGCGAAATTACTATTGAATAGTGTGCACTAATAGTTACGAATAGTTGTCATTTCAATAGTTTTTTTCCGTGAGGGCATCTTTACGAAGATCAACTCCTACTTTGTGAAACGTCTGTCCTTGAGATTTGTTAATTGTCATAGCAAAAGCTAATTTTATTGGAAATTGTCTTCTTTTAAAGGTAAAAGGATATACGTTTTCACAATACAGTGTTATACGATTTAAGAAAACAATATCATCTGCTTTATCACCTGTCAAAATCTTGCATTTTAATAAGTTATTTTCAAGCTCAAGAACTATTAATCTAGTACCATTACAAAGACCTTCATTAATGCTAAGATTTCTAATCAACATAACAATACAATTTGGTCTTAAACGCAACTCGTGAGGAGAAAGACATGCTGGAGAAAGGCTATTTAAATATTCTGGTAATAAAGACTCAACAATATCATCATTATCATTACAATTTACAGCACTATCTACACTTGTATAAATTCGCTCGCCACTTACATCTAATAATTCAACAACTTGTTTATTAATTTCGTCTACATCGACATTTCTTGCAGAGAGTATCGCTCTTTTAGCTATTTTATCAAATTCTTTTTTACGAATTACATCGCCATACATGTCTGCTACAATATCTGAATCAATTGGTGCTACACAACATTCAGGAACTTCCATATTATCTTCAGAATCATTTAATATCCCATTACCCATATCCAATAGAAATTTTGCAAATTTAATTTCTTCTGGAAAAACTCGCATATTTTGCGTTAAAGAAAAATTTAAAAAATATTTCCAGGTATAGCTAAACTTAATAGAAAGATTCACTATTTCACTTCGAGTACTTCGTATCTTGATCGGAAGAAGTTGTCTAAAATCACCACCTAATACGATAATTTTTCCACCAAAAGGTAAATCGTTATTCATAATATCACGCAACGTTCGATCTACTATTTCTAAAGCGTATCGAGGTGCCATAGGCGCTTCATCCCAAATAAAAATATCTATTTCTTTTAAATATTTAGCTTCTTTTGATTGAATTTTAATAACGGATGACGAATCATTAAGTAACGGTACTGGCAAGCCAAATGTTTTATGAACTGTTTTTCCTTCAGGAAGTAATGTTGCTGCAATCCCTGTAAAAGCCATAGTACATACACGTTTACTTCTAATTTTAGCTAAATAATAAATAGTTGTATATACAAACGTTTTACCCGTTCCACCAGGACCATCAATATAAAAGCAACTTCTATTATTATTATCATCTAATCTGTTTAATACGGTATCAACTATTTCTTTTTGCTCATTATTTAATTGATTATACTGTCTCGTACCAATTTCTGTAATTTGATCAAGTGTCATATAATCTTCCTCTTCAACATTATCTATCAATTGTTCCATTTGTGGAAAGTCAGCAAGACTTTTACCTTCTGCGCGAAGCATAGCGTTAATTGTAATATATGCTTTTCTTTGTCCTTGTAATATACCAATATGTCGCGAGTAATCTTCCGACATCGCTATTTTAAATCTTTCCCAGAGTTCTTCTGGATATAATGGTTGACAATGTAGTAAAATTCGTACAAATAATCTACGAAGTTGTCGTGGCATCATCCATTTAACAGCTTCATCCATAGCTCGTATCCATTCATCATCATCTTCAATCAAACCTAAAGCTAAACATGTAGCTGTAAATGTTTGATAATTTTGCCCATTAATAGTCCTTAGATCTTCAAAACTTATAGCTCCCTTAACAGTGAGTAACAATAATCGTAAATGAAATAATTCTATTTGAGTTGGACTAATGGAATACATTCGTCCTATACAATTATAATGACTACTACGTTTAACCCAATGTGAAACATTTCGACCATTAACTTTTTCTTTTTTAAATGTATAATGACATGGAATTTCTGTATATAAATAATTTTTTGCTTCATTATCACGCAAATTTAGTGCAAAATAGTCTATTAACATAGTAACTTGATTTAAAGCAGAAGAAATTGCATCTTCATTGCATTCATTTTCAATAGTTATGTTTTGTTCATTAGGTAAGTGAACAGGCAAACGGACCACAGAGTGACTTTTATCTTGTAATTTTTTACCAAGTATACGCCAGCTTGCTTCCACGGGCCCTACATAACGAGCTTCAATATAATCACGTATCTCATTATGATCTAAAACTATATTTTCTGTCACTGGTTCAATCGTTATAGCAGCAGCGTCATGACCTTTATAAATATACTTATAAAGATATTTAACTGATTTAATACTTGAAACTATCTCAACATTTATATGACAATTAAATAAAATTGATAATTTAGGACAATATGGAACAACATGACGATTATCAACTATATATCCACCAGGACGTTCAAAAGTATTACCAACATCTCGTCTACGATAATAAGGATAAGCATCTTCATCCATCCTAGTTTCTTCGAGAAATAATTTGGGATAATGTTTTGAACATTTACCATTAACCAAACACCAGTCACCACAAGGTCCATGAATCATATGTCTCATAATTATATCATGCAATACACGGTTCTTATTTGGATCAGGAATTTCAGCAGAAATATATTTATCTACAATTTGAGGAGTCGTTATTTTAAAATTCTGCTTTAGAGTAATTAATATATGAACATGAGGTAAACCACGTTTTTGAAATTCAATAACGTATACAAATGCTGCTATCTCACCAAAAAATTTTTGCTTAACGATTAAGTCAATTAAATAATCTTTTTTAATATTAAAAACTCGAGCACAAATATCAGGTCTATCAGAAGCTTGTTGACCAGGAAGAAGATTTTCTTCGATCTCGCGCCATTTCGGATTACATGTCATCGTGATAAAAAGATCAGGTTTACCAAATTTATTTACAATTGACATTGCATCTTGATAATTTTGTAACATATTACGTGGAGATCCAATAAACGTAGAAGGAAGTACAACCATTTTTCCCACACGACCATTTACATTATTTGCCATATTTTGCATATAATCTACTAAACCCTGATATGTTTCAACACGTAATTCTTTTTGATGAGCTTTACAATAATCTATTCTATCCTTTTCAATTTTTACATAATTATCTACAAGCCATTGTTGAAATAAACGACGTCCTAATAAGAAAACATTAAATTCATTACGAACCGCCATACGATATTTAATATATTGTCCTCTAGTTATTCTTTTATTACTATTTAATTTCATTAAATTACGATGCCATCCTCTAGTTCCATATGGATAAAATAATGGATATATCCAAGGTTCTACATTCGGATCCATAATACTAACTTGTTGTAAAATTTTAGTATTTCTATTACGTATGGTAACGTAGGAATCAGGAATTTCTCCTTCAGAAGTTGTTTTAAAAATTGCGGCAACTTCATTTGTTCTTTGAGCATTATATCTACGTCGATCCATCCCTGGTTTTAATGTAAATAATAATTGCAACTCTGATGACAACTCACCAGACTCCATTTCTAATCGTTGTTGATTTTCTAACTCTTCAGCCATCATTTGATATGATTGTGCGAATATATTACATTCTCGCATTAAATTTTCAAGATTTTTTACAATATCAAGATCTAGATTTGAATTTTGATTAAGACGATGTTCTATTGCTTCATTTGAATCAACAATAAAAAGTTGTCCATAAGTCGGACTTTCATTTTGCGCAGCACGTAATGCTGTGTTAACTTGATAATAAATTTGCCCTTGGATTTTAAAACAATACGGACCAGGACGTCTTTCTTGGAAATTAATTAAATTTGCATTAAATGATGCAAAAGAAAATGAACTATTATAACTACGAATACGATTAAAAAAATCAATTGATTTTACATTACTACCATCAAATAAAGTTCGAAGAAATTGAGGAATTTCAGGCAATGGTTCAAGATATACTGCACCATGATTACAGCAATCATGAAATGAATTTCCTTTGTTAGAAATCTTTTCAGCTGCAAAATGTTTTGCACTACAATGAATGCAAGACACATCCATAGAACCAATATAATATTCAACTATATTATCACACGTAGAATTTTCTTGCGACATGTTTACAACGTTATTACTACAATTAACTAACGCCCTTTGAATTTCACGCCAACGACGTTGATTCTCTGCTTTTTTTTCACGACGTCTTCGTTGAAATTCCTCTTCCTCTTCTATATTACGATATATTTTACGTCTAGGCATTTTTTCAGAAAATTGAAAAATAAATTATTAAATAAAAATTTTAAAAAGTAGAAATTAAATATATTAAATAATTATTGTAATAAATATTTTTATTATTGATAATTATTATATCTCAATATAAATAACTCGTAGAAATAATTCTTCTAATAGTTCTGTAACAATATTTGTAAATAAAAAAATATGAATTATATACCTTTATTTTATATTATTTTTTAATTTAAATAAAACAAATATAATATATAGATCTTTTATTTTATATTATTCTTTATTTTAGTAAATTTAATGAAAAAGTACAATTATTAATATCATCAACATCATCATCATCATCATCATCATCATCATCATCATCATCATCATCATCATCATCATCATCATCATCATCATCATCATCATCATCATCATCATCATCATCATCATCATCATCATCATCATCACATCATTATCACCATCATCATCATTATATACTGTTTATATTGTCATTATTATCAGTAATATTATATTTTATAAAATTTTTATATATACAAAATTATTTCACAATACTAAAATTTATTTATATTAATTTAAAAATAATATAAATACAATACTCTAATACAATATTTTAATATTATAACGTACTATATAATATATAATACATAACATATACAATAACACTATATTTTAACGTAAAAATTACTTAATAATTATAAAACAAATTATAACACTATAATAATTATAAAACTAATATAACATTAAATATTAATATTTTTACATAGAAGAAATAATTTTTGATATCTTGAACGCTTTCCTAGAGGTCTTCTGAACGTCTTCCTGAAACAAAAAATAATAATACTAAGAATTAATGTTTATAATAATAAAATAATAATAATAAGGTAATTATTTAGTAATACGGACCACCCTCCGATGACCTTGACCTTGACATATGTTGTCAAGGTCACCCTCCTGAGTGACTTTCAGAAGTTTTTAACCGGCGGTCGTTATTCGTTAAAAAGTTATTAACAAAAAAAAGTTCGAAAATGTAGCAGCTATTTTGAGTATTGAGAGGCATAAACGACTAATATTACGTTTCTTTTTTTAAGCAGAAAATACTTTATTTCGCGAGAAAGTCGCTGCTTTACCAAAACACAACATTTAAAGCAGTAAATTGTTGATAAATTGAAGTCTTTTTGTTAAAGCAGAGAATATTTTATTATAGGTTAGTGTTGCGCTTTAAACATTTAAATACTTTTAAAGCGTGTCAACTAACCTATGTAGGTTAGTGATGTGCTTTAAACAGTTAAATACTTTTAAAGCGCGTCACTAACCTACATAGGTTAGTTGACACGCTTTAACCACTTAAATACTTTTAAAGCGCGTCAACTAACCTATGTAGGTTAGTGACGCGCTTTAAACAGTTAAATACTTTTAAAGCACGTTACTAACCTATAATAAAGTTTTCTCTGTTTTAACAAAAAGACTTCAATTTATCAACAATTTACTGCTTTAAATGTTGTGTTTTGGTAAAGTAGCGACTTTCTCGCAAAATAAAGTATTCTCTGCTTTAACAAAAAGACTTTAATTTATCAACAATTTACTTTAAATGTTGTGTTTTGATAAAGCAGCGACTTTCTTGCGAAATAAAGTATTCTCTGCTTAAAAAAAAAAAACGTAATATTAGTCGTTTATGCCGCTCAATACTCAAAACAGCTACTATATTTTCGAACCTTTTTTTGTTAATAACTTTATAACAAAAAAAAAAAAATATATATATATATATATATGTATATATATATACATATATTTATTTTTTAATTGGCGCAATTTATAGATTTCATTTATTTTTGTGAAAATACAAACATACCACATCGGTTTTTTAGAACTATCGGTTTTTTAGAAGTATAAAAATACCTCATCGGTTTTTTTAGGTACAGAGATACTTCATCGATTTTTTGAGATACAAATATACCGCATTGGTCTTTTTTAGGTACAAAGATATCTCATCGGTTTTTTTAGGTACAAAGATACCTCATCGATTTTTTTGAGATAAAATAAGTTTTTAACAAATAACGACCGCCGGATAAAAACTTCTGAAGGTCACTCAGGAGGGTGACCTTGACAACATATGTCAAGGTCAAGGTCATCGGAGGATAGTCCGTATTACTAAATAATTACTAATAATAATAATATTTTTAATCAGTAATTATAAATCTAAAGGTACTTTTATAATATATAAATATTAATGCAATTTTTCGAAAAGCTAGCATTAATAATACAGACTACCGGAATAATTTGCTTACTTTTTGAAGGTAGAAAAAATCCATTAGACCAATTTTGCTTGGTTTCAGGGAAGACATTTGATTTTAATAGTTTTTATGTAAATAGAAATGTGGAGAAGATACAAAGGTCAGCTTTATTATTTTTTAAGAATTAAATACTTTTTTTATATAATATGATTCTTTTAATTATTCTACATATAAAAATATTAAGGTAGACTTATGAAAAAACTAATAATTTACGAAATATTTCATATTTTTTTCTGGCATATTTTGACAAATTATATAAAATCTCGTAAAAAGATATGTAGTTGAAAATATTGCAAATTATATAATCTTTTTGCAAAGCAACAATGCGTTTTCTTTACATCAATTGTTTCATCTTTATTCTTTATTATTCTATAAATAAAAGTGTTAAGGTACACTAACCAAAAAATAAATAATTTACGAAATATTTTATATTTTATGTCAAAATATGCCAGAATAAAATATAAAATATTTCATAAATTATTAATCTTTTTATAACTCTTTTTGATAACCTTAATATTTTTACATGTAGAATAATGAGAAAGATCATATTATGTAAAAAAAATTCATACAATACATTTAAAAAAACAAAGTTGAACTTTGCGTCTCCTCCACATTTCCACTTACAAAAAAAATATTGACATCAGATTATGTCCTCTTTGAAATCAAGCAAAATTGATCTAATGTATTTTTTTTTATCGCCAAAAGCAGGCAAGTTATTCAGGTAACCTGTTTTAGATGTTTCATTGTGTACACAGGATGTAATGAAAAGATACAAACAGACTTTATATTCTTGTAGGAAGGAAATAATATAAGTAATTTGAATATAAGAATATATGTCCGCTGAAGCGTCATTTTCATGCTACATGACAGTAAAGTTGCCTTTTTCTGTGTAAGTAAAGTACCTTTTTAGTAAAAATAGCAAAAATTTATATTTAAGACAGCTATTCAGAATTAAAAATCAGGCCTATATACCAAATTTTGATTGAAGGGAAAGAGGCAATAAGAGCCGGCGCGGTAAATAGGGCGCAAGTTATATATATTTCTTAATCGTCAGTACATAAAAGATTCGCGAACGTTTCGACCATTTTTTGTGGTCATCTTCAGCGCAACACAAATTCAAAATTATACTATAACGCGGTCATAAGGCTATTGTATACTCGCACGCTCATTTTCCATGCGGTCAGTCCGGTGTGTGTGCGTCACTCTGCAGGCAAGCAACCTTGAAATCTCTCCCAAGTTAGACGGCCAGGATGACCATGTTGCATTTGATATTTCATTATATTACAAGATACCTGCGTACATACAGAGCGGCACACTAATTTAACCGCATGGGGACCATAGTAGAATTTTACGTTTTGAAAAAAAGAGTAAGGACGCATTTTTCAGCCTGCGTGTAATAAAAATTAAAATTAAAAGGCTCTTGTGATTAAATCAATTGAAGGGAAAGAGGCAATAAGAGCCGGCGCGGTAAATAGGGCGCAAGTTATATATATTTCTTAATCGTCAGTACATAAAAGATTCGCGAACGAATGACCACAAAAAATGGTCAAAACGTTCGCGAATCTTTTATGTACTGACGATTAAGAAATATATATAACTTGCGCCCTGTTTACCGCGCCGGCTCTTATTGCCTCTTTCCCTTCAATTGATTTAATCACAAGAGCCTTTTAATTTTAATTTTTATTACACGCAAACCAAATTTTGATTAATTTTTAATTCTGAACAGCTTTTTCAAATATAATTTTGTGTTATCTTTTATCAAAAAGATACTTTACCTCCCTAGGAAATTTAGGCAACTTTACTACTATGTAGTACAGAAACCAGGCTTCAGCGCACATGCATTCCTATATGTCCGCTATTCAAATTACTTATATCAACCCTTTCCTATAAATATACAAAGTTTGTCCGTATTTTTTTGTTACATCTTGTATAGGTATAGGATGTCCCAGGATTTAACCAATACACTACGGAAACATATTCTACAAGTAAAAATAAGAAAAAAAATATTATATAAAGGCTAGAAATGCTTTATTACAAAGTTATAAACAAATATTGAAATAGAACATAATATATAGGTGAAAATAATTTTCTGATTTCTGAGATTGCCAAATTTAACGCCTTTTGATATGTTTACTTATAGGAAACTTTAATAAGGTTTATAGTACAGAAGTAATCATATTGACAACAAATATTAAAATAAAACATGAAATATAGATAACAACGGATTTAATTCGTTGCATTAAATCTTCATGCAAAATTATTTCTGTACTATAAACCTATACCTTATTTTTTAAAGTTCCCTATAAGTAAAAATCAAGAGGCGTTAAATCTGGTAATCTCGAAGATCAGAGGATTATTTTTACCTATTTTATGTCCTCTTTCAATATTTGTTCATAACTTTGTAATAAAGTATTTCTAGCCAAATTTTATATGATATTTCTTTTTATTTCCACTTGTAGAATATCTTTCCGCAATGTCAGTCCTGGGACATCCTATATATGTATGTGTGTGTGTGTGTGTGTGTGTGTGTGTGTGTGTGTGTGTGTATGTGTGTATAATATATAAATTTAACAGAATGAGTAACATTTGCTTCGCCAGAGAATAATAAACACAATTAAGAATTTTTTAATTGACTATATACTGACAATGATTATAATCGACGATTATAATCGTCGTGACATAAATTTAAATATAAAGTTTGTTTTTAAATTTAAAACAAAAATATGTAGCAAAAAAAATATATATATATACACATTTTATATAAATTATCAAAGAGAATAAAAAAATTAAAATATAATGCTAGGATATAAGAAACATCCTATACAATTAATTACGTTAAAAAACTACATGAGTAATGTAGGGTTAAGGAAACAAACTTTCTACAAAGGAGCAGTAAAATTGCATAAACCTTACCTTGATATAAGTAGTTTTAATCTTACGAGGGTTTTGCTGGTTTCTCAAGGAGGTGCGAGAGAAGAGTGGTGGAATGAAGAGTTGTAGGAGCAAGGATGTACTCGTAAACATATGATTGATCTGTGAACAATGCAGCAATACAGCACTTTTGTTATCATTCTAAAATTTAAAAAAATGTACAAAAATTGTACTTACAAGCCTCTCTTCCACTCTCAATTCCGTCAGTGTCACTACCAGCGTTGTCGAAATTTAATTTTACTATTAACCCCTCGATACACACAACTATCAAAATATGTGATGACAGCCGCTCATGAAGTAAGCACAACAAGAGATCGTATTAAATTATTGATTAATCAGAAAAATATATTCAACTATATTCCAAGTGTACTTGGTTGCCGTGTAAATTTCTAAATGATTAACAAATTTCATTTGTCATTATCTCAAATAAAAACTTTATACGAAGACGAGTAATTTGTGTATACATAAAATCTTCTTAAAAAGGTAAATTATATCTCTATATGTTATAATTATTCACACATACAAACATGTATCCTCCTTTTCTTTGCTTACTTTTTTATCTTATTGTTTGCTTTCTTACATTCTCACTATCATATTTTTGCTTTCTTTCTTACATTTTTAACTATTCTTTATAAAAATTTTTTGACTATACTATTTATTCTCTCTCTCTCTCTCTCTCTCTCTCTCTCTCTCTCTCTCTCTCTCTCTCTCTCTCTCTCTCTCTCTCTCTCTCTCCCTCCCTCCCTCCCTCCCTCCCTCCCTCCCTCCCTCCCTCTCTCTCTCTCTCTCTCTCTCTCTCTCTCTCTCTCTCTCTCTCTCTCTCTCTCTCTCTCCCCCCCTCTCTTCTCTCCTTTCCTCTTTCTCTCTCTCTCTCTCTCTCTCTCTCTCTCTCTCTCTCTCTCTCTCTCTCTCTCTCTCTTTCACTCAAGATTTTATTGGTTAGTTATCTCCCACAATATATTAGAATATACGTTATATAGATCAGTCTTTCATTCTTTTAATCTTACTCTTATCATCTTACATAGTTCTTTATCTTTCATTTTTTTTACTTTTATAGTCATCTGTGTTCTCTCGTTCTTTTACTTGATTTTGCTTTCATTCTTTTAATCTGCCGTTCTCTTGCTTGCTCGATATCGCTTTTTCGCTTTCTTATTCTTTCATTTTTTCATTTTTCCGTTTTATACTTTATTTTACTTTTTGTTCTATTGTTGTCCTAAAATTATTATTTTAATAAAATGTAAATTACTAAAATAATACATATATTTCTTTATAGCAGTATATATCTCTATATACATAAATTTTATCAGAAAATAAAATGACGAATTTTGAGACTGAAAGCATGCAATCGGAACTTGAGAAAATAAATCCAGTTGATTTATTTACGACAAATGATATATTGGATTCAATTCAAATATATGATGCAACCATGTAAGTTTATTCAGTATAATTCATTCTTGTAAATTTTATTTTGGATAAATAATTTGTAATTACTTCATAAATATTTGATGTAATATAATCATAATTATTAATAATTATTTAAATAATTGCAATTAAATTATACAATAATAGTTATAATAATAAATTTATATAACAAATTATAAAAAATTTTAATTTTAAATTAATAAAATAATTAAATTATATTTGATTAATTAAATGCTAAATAGATAAAAATAAATAATAATTATTTTTATATTGTAAATTTATTAAAATGATTATATTATGCGGGTCACTCTGTATACTTTCATATTTTATCAAATTTTTATTGTTATTTAATCATTATTATGTAATAAATGTAATTATTAATCATTTTTATTCATCATATTATTCTCATAGCGAAATAGTTGGTTATATCGATGGGATAGAGTCTCCTCGAATTGTTGGTAATAAACAGCAGTATAAATTTTTTAAATTTTATCTCAATAACGGAAATGGGAGAAAAATTCAAATAGTAGCTTGGAATGATGACATAGATCCTATTCTATCTCTCATAATACCAAATCATGTAAATATATGCTTAAATTTTCATGTTAATAAATATTTTGTCTAAATTATAATTCTAAATGATATAGTATATATATACATATATATATATATATATATATATATATATATATATATATAAATTTTATTATATTTGCTTTTTTTTATTTTCGTTTTATAACTAAATGCATACTTAAAATATGTGTTATTTTAATAATTAAATTACATTTATATTATATTAATCTCATTACTATAACAAAGTATTTTATTAAAATAATTTTAATAGATCATTCACTTGGACGGAGTTCAAGCAAGAACTCCAAAAATGTCCAACTTTAATAATGGAAATGTTTGTTACGAATTATTGATTCGTAGTAATACAATTATTACAAATTTGGGAATATACGAACCAAGTCAAACATTCAAAGAAGCAATTCCAATAAAATTAAATGAGATATTTAACACTTCTGAACGTGTCTGTGAGTTGTTTCGTTATATCTATATTTATATTTCAATATATATATATATATATATATATATATATATATATATATGTATGTATGTATACGTAAAATGTTTAATTTAATGTTAATAATTAAATCTATTACTTTTATAATTGCAACAATAAATTATTTCAAATAAAAAAGATGATCAAAATGGAACATTAACTAATTTTTTCTTTCTATTTTTCATTTTTTTGCAAATAGTAAACATATAATATATATCAAGAACATCAATTAGTCTTTATATAAAATCTATAATTTTTTTTTCAATTTTTTCAATTACGTTAAACTATGAAATGTTTCATGTTTAATCTCATTCTTTCTTCCTTGATTAATAATCTTAGTTTTGGTATAATATAGATAATAAGTATTTAAATTATATAATTGCATTTATATTTAATAAAATTGTTTTTTTTTAGTATTAAATCAAGTTATCTCATTATATATATTCAAGATATTTAAAATATTAGAAAAATTTTCCTTTCTAAACAAAAGAAATTTTACTCGTAATATTTTTTTAATTCTAAAATTAAACATATTATTTAGTTAATTTAGTTCTTATATTTTAATAAAAACTTATATATCATTTTTTATAGTATTGGAAGCTTACGTTAAAACAAATTTTGCGGAAATACATGACAATAAATTAAATAAATATATTGGTTATGGTTCAGTAACAGATGGGACTTTTAAATTAGAAGTAGGGGAGACCGGGGCTAAACCGCCAGTTTTTTTTCGGTGCCGATTTTTAACAACAAAATAAATAATTTTAGTTAAATGTGGTATACCACTGTAAAGAGTGAACCTTTAGCTACAAAATTTATATAGGAAATTTTTATCTATGTTGCTTTGTTTAACCGGTATAGAGCAAAAACGACAACGGTGGAAAAATTGAAATCTCAAAAATGCCGGGGTTGAACCGCCACCCCCCCGGGGCTAATCCGCCACACTGCATTTTCAATACATATACGTACATCTAATCCTGAAAAATGATAGGATACATTTTAATAATTGTTTTTTAAGAGAAAAATATAAAAATTTATTAAAAATTTTTATGCGAAACATTTTTTTACTTATTCCATAAAACAATTTAGGCACGTGAATACAGATCCTGACAAGCGCACGCATGTGTTGTGTCTACGCTCGCACGCAATGCACTGTTTCCCATATGCTCTGTTTATTGTCAACTTCTCTGAGCACACGCAGCACGTATTATTCAAGTCTTCGTCAGAATCGGACCGCTGCTGCTTCCTTGATTTCGATTTACGCCCACTGCTCGTCGAAGGCTGCGGTTCTGTTTGTGTGGCATTTTTTTCAAGTCGTTCAACGTGGTTCTCCGGACATCGAATTGTTTTGCGGCTGCGTAAAGCACTCATTTTATCTTTTCTCACCGCAAGAACTGCCTTCTTGAGTTGCTCCTTGTCGACGGGAGTCGTTTTGCGACGAAACGTGCGTACCATTTTCCTCCTATACAAACTGACGCACGTGCAAGGGAAGACAGAATCACGCTCGAGGGAAACCTAACCTGAAATCGCCGTGAGCTGAAGTCGTGCGCCCGGCACGCCACAGTGACGAGACTGGCGGACCAGCCCCGGGTGCTTACTGGCGGATAAGCCCCAAACATAAGTTTCAGGTTTGATCGCCCACGAAATATTAGACATCAACGATAATGAAAAAACTACACTGGATTCGTGTTCAGCATGCATTACTCTTTATAATCACTTACTTTGAGATTCGGTGATACAATAATATTCAAGATATTACAAAATTTCCACGCGCAGAAAATTTCACTTTTACCTTCCGAAAACACGTTTGCCCTCGTAAAAATCATAACACGGCAGGTAACCTGCCGAAACTCCGTTGGTCACATGGGTACCATAAGCAGCGTTTACAATGTTAATAGCGAGTTCGCACAATATACAGGTTTCGAGATATTTGATTTGGCGGTTCAACCCCGTTGGCGGTTTAGCCCCGGTCTCCCCTACATATTTTAAATTTTCCGACTGATGATTATTTAAAACTGAAGATAAATAAAGGTGATAAAATTGAAGTAATAGGTGTTGTACAAACAACAGGTAACATATTTACATTTATTAAAGACAATAAAATTTGTAATTTATTTATTATTTGGTTTTTTTTTATTATAAAAGAACAATGAAAGTATATGATAAAAGTTTGTATTTTTATATTTTATGATTAATAACAATCCCGGCATACACATAAGCAATGTTCTTCACATATGGGTTTTAATTGTCTTATATATTTCATTTTAACACTTATCTAACTTCTTTTGACGTTATTTTTCTTAAAAAGCCATAAAACAATTTTTTGCACAAAAATAACAAATTTTGAGACTGTATTTGGCACACGGAGCCCCTGTGCATGGATCATTCGTGTCCGTTCGAGATTTGTAATCTCCAGTACTCGCAGCTGTACCAGCGGAATCTAACCAAATTTTTCCCTGAAGTAACTCTTCACTTAAAGTTTTTTTTCAGCTATTACAAATGGCACCACCTCTGCTGAGTTTCAAGATATTACAGGTAATAGATTTTGGTTGGACACAAATGACCCATGGACAGAGGCTGAGAGTTAATAATATTAATCCTTCGTGCGCATACATGAGTTTGGATATTTCACATTTATTTAATTATTTTTATGTATCATTGATTTTAAAGTAAATTTAATTAATTATTTTACCAAGCCCAAAATATTTCATATTACAAAATATTAAAATAATTAATTTGCAAATATGATAGTTTTTAGTAAGCTTGAACAAAATTGTACAGATAAAGAAGACAATTAAAGCAATCGATTATTACATCAATAATCAATCAATGCATTAATTATTGTTCCTAAAAATATGAGATTCTCAAAAAACAAAACTAATTTTTTTTACAACAATCATGTACAAAAATGCGTAACAGTAACGTTGGAATAAAACTTAAAACTTAAAAGCATTCAATTTTGTTTTATGATATTTTCTTCTATCATCTACCATTTTTAAAATACTACCAATTATGTTGGACAACTTACATATTTATATTTCTTATATCGGCATTTACGGATTAATTTAAGCATTAAAATACTTTTTTCTTATTTGACCTATTGGCTGCAATGCTTAGTTCGTAATTTTTCTTTTTTTTTATTTTATACTATATTTTTTAATGTTATAATAACAAATTAATATATCTATTATTTTTTATCTTATATTTACACCATTTTTTTAAATCTTTTCTTTTAGCTATAAAATTATATTATCCATATATCTCTAAAAACAACAGTTTTATATAATTTACTATTTACATAATTTTACAGTTGATCCAGTATACTTACTTGTTAATGACTTAAATGATGTACGAAAATTAAGTGGACGTATGTCATTTCCAATGTTATTAAGAGGTGTACAAATACCACAGAAAAGAAAAAATGAAGAAAGTACATCACAACAAGTAAATTGGAAATTTAATATTATAGAATAATGTAATACAATATGTATTTAAGTAATAGTTTGTACTTTAATTTGTTCTTACAATTGTTAATTTAAATTAAGGCTCCTGCTGGCTCGCGGGCCAACTCCGCGTTTTCGCATGACAACGTCACACTTGGCAAAACTGTGAACTATAAAGACGTGAAAAATAACACGTCAAAGCAAAATTATCCTTGTGATTTACAGCGTTATTCTTCATTTTAGTGGAGTGTTTTTACATTTAAAATTATTGTGATAGTGATAAAATATACCGAAGATATCCACTTTATTGTGATTTCATATGTGCAAGCAAATACTTATTTCAATTCGGCAGCTGTCAAACGGCTTATTTTCGTTCTTGATTACACCGAAAAAATTGTATTCTCATCTTAAGAATATACCACTTATCTTTATAATATTTTCCACTAAAATAAGCGCCAAGAGGATCCTCTTAGTTTAAGAAAGAAATCCTCTAAAGATATTCTTAAGTTCAGATATTCTTAATGTGTAAGAATATATACTAAAAATATTCTTAAGTATCAGATATTCTTAACATGTAAGAATATATACTAAAAATATTCTTAAGTATCAGATATTCTTAACATGTAAGAATATATACTAAATGAAATGTTTTCTTATTATTCACTGAGAGAAACGTTTTATTACTATGTGAACCAACATTTTTTGCTGCGAAAACTAATTAATTTGGCAATAATAGCACCTTTTATTGCAATAGCAAAGTTCAGTAAAACTTTGCTACTATTGCAAAATTAATTAGGTCTTGCAGCAAAAATGTTGATTGTTCACATATAGTAACAAAACCTTTCTCTCAGTGTTATATTATTATATTATTTATTATTTAGGATTATTGACCATGATAACATAAAACAGTTCTAAAAATGAATATTCGCTATTTATTAAATGAACGCATACATATTGCAACTGTCGTTTAGTCTTTCGTATTGTATGCTACGTATCTTCCTTGCATCCTAATGAGGACTTTAGACGCGGCATTTATGCCTTATACTACTACTAAAAAAACATTTATACATACATACTATAAATATTATAGATATTATAGATAGCGAACCTATTTCGGAACAACACCGTCACGTAACGTCAAATTTTGATGTTACGTGACGGCTGACATGAGAAAAATTAAAGTATTCCGAAATAAGTTCACTTACTCTATATTATACAAAGCATAATATTACAGAATATGCCTGAAAGCTACGTATGAATTTCCATCAGCCCCTATTCTACATGAAGTTGGATAAAATGAAATCAAATTTTGATATTCTTTATAAAACCACTCCGGAGTTGGTGTCACCTCATAACATTGAAGGTGGCTATTGAATCCAACAGTATGAAAACCCGAGAGAATGAAACCAACTTTATCATTAATTAGTTGTGGTTTTACAATCCAATGCAACAATCCAAAGAGAGGCAAATCATTTTCATAGTTTATCGCAAACACCATATTTCTCTTATACTTGGTATTGCAAATAGTTACTTCTTTAACTACTACAGAATTCTCAAGACCAGGAGGTAAAATATATTGAAAATTATTATAGTTTATAGCAATCAATTAGAATTTTTTCTTTAAAATGAAAAACTACATCCCGTTGAAAGCCCCGCTTGGATAAAAAGCGAGCCGAAAGACTGAGTGAATACTTCTTAGCCACTGTTAGCGGCAGATTTTTTCGACAAGTTGTAGCCTTAGCTACTTGTTTTATCACTGGTCGATGTTTTCCCTCCATACGCATCGACCATACATGAATAAGAGGGCCAATAAGATTCATAATTCTAGGGTAATGAACTATAAAGTGATGTTTGGGTTTCAATGTCTTGGAGAATAATTTGCAATATAATTCATGATGTGTTCAGCAATTAAGTGTCTCGGTCTCCAAGCCTTGAAATACGTTCTCTATTGTATTAAACATTTCAATCAAATGCTGCATATCGTTCTGTCTTTGTTCAATAGCTTGCAACATAAACAAGGTTTTTGATCGAAGCATTGTAATAAAATTGCCAGAAAAAAATTCAGACATAAGTTCAATTACCTCCTGCACATGAGTTCTGTTCAAAGTACTGGACGCATATAATTTAGCAATTAAAGCTCTCGATGATACAAATATAGCATTCTTGAAATCAAGAGCAGTAATAGCAATATTATGTATGTCTACAATCTCGTCATTTTGATCACCATTACCAATGTGTTCAAGAGCATTTCTCATATTAAAGTTTAGTTCTACATTTTCATTAACTTCCGCCAAATGCTCCTGATGAAGAGCCTGTAATGGCATTTCATCGAGCATATGAGCAGAATGTTTATCTTTTAAATGTTTTTTGAAAGCTTTTATCGAATTATACTCTCGTGAGCAACCATTCTGGGCGCATTTATACACACTAAGAACATTATATGAATGAATGATCTGTAAATGACAGCACAATGCTTTAATGGAAGGACATTGAAAATGGCAGTCCTTACATATATACATTTTATTAAAATAAGAAGAGTTCTGCAACGTAAAACGAAATCGTGGAATAATCTGAAGCACTAGATTTTCTTTGAAACTAATCCCTTTAAGGAACTAAGTATACTTGTTACTCGAGGAATATTATCGTCCTCTTTAAGATACAAATCGTAAAAATACTTCTGAATAAAAAGCCAGACTGCTCGGCACTCCTCTTGATATGCAGCGTCTAGCGCATGAAACGCTTTGAAACACGTATCCAGAGCTTTTAATGGAGTACGTAGCTCATACCGCACAGTATCTATTTGAACATAACTGGCAGTAATGTTCGATAAAGTAGGTCCAACAAATATTAACGTCGGCTGCAAGTTGAGGCCGCGATTTGCCAGCCACTCGCTATAACCTTGATTTGACGATTCAAGTCCCCCGAAACCTGCAAAATATAAAAAAAAACAGTGAGTTTATGTACTTAATTATTATCATAAAATAGAAATATTTACTATAAATGATAATTACAAGGACATGGAGAATAAAGGCCTTTCTGCCTTCTGCGACAGATGGTATATTTACACTCGCACCTCTTGTCCTTTTACAACAAAGTGATGGCAGTAAATTAAATAGAATTACGTCATTTTTGTCTGAAAAAAATAAATATAGTAGTTAAAATAAATTAATAAAAGTTATATAAATCAATATATAATTACAAATGAGTAACAAAAGAAATTGGGCCACAAAAAATACAGTCTTTTTATAAATACCTGTATCTGTAACAGTCAAATCTTTAAGTAACTTCCTTCCATACTCATCTGATTTAGCAATTTCAGCATTAAGAAGATTAATTAAGACTTCTTTGCTTGAATCCCACTTTGATATTAAACCATCTTCTCTTCCAGGATATAATTCTTTAAAATCTTGCTGAATCTACAACCATACAAATCAATTAATTTAGCTTGTTTGAAAGGGAATAAATTCGAAAGGAGAAAAAGAATATCACACATTCAAAACATGTATAAATTCAATTTTCTCACCAGTAGATATCCATTAGGTAGTGCGAGCACGCCCCAATTTTTGAAATAATCACTCACTAAAGCAACAGACTCTTGCGGTTGTTGGACAGAAGACGTTGCTTTATTCAGCTGCGATATCGGTCTGGTTTCTCTTAGATACTGAAAGCGCAAAGGATGTGTCGATGATCTCAAAGACCCGCGGAGACCGCGTAATGAAAAAAAAATCTCCGATCTCTCTTCCGCTAGCTCTCTCATTCTTCCTCGCGACTCGTTCCGAATTGACGTGGCGCACTTTCTTCTCGCGCTCCTCTTCCGTCACGATCCTCCTCGGATCCGTCCGCGGACACGTCGATCGTCTCGAGAGGATCGCGGATCCGACGATCCACGAGACACAGGATGGCGAAAAAACGTCAAGCGAGATTTAATAGCGCGCGTACCATGGCATCACTCACACCGTGACCGAGGGACCGTTGTCTCTCTCCTCAAGGAGTACGAGTATAATATGCGGCCGTTTATATGCGTGCATATCGCGCGTACGTATGCACGTAAGTATATACGTATACACCGTCCGTCCATCCGACACAACAGACACTGAACTGAACACGACCGTACTGGCACTACTGGCTACCGGCATGCACTGCACGGACTTTACGCGCAATTTCGTCGCGCAAGAGTCGCAAATCAAGAACATATTCTTAATATTAAGAATATATTCTTAATTTAAGAAGATAT
>JASTWL010001316.1:0-44176 GCA_035220575.1 Temnothorax rugatulus | reverse complement strand
ATAGTTGGCTGCTTCTGCGCCTTAAAACTTCGGGCTGCTCTGCGCCTTTAAAAATCGGCTGCTTTGCGCCTACAAACTTGGTGCTCTGCGCCTTTACTTTGGCTGCTTTGCGCCTTTAATAGTTTGGCTGCTCTGCGCCTTTAAAATCGGCTGCTCTGCGCCTACAAACATCGTGCTGCTCTGCGCCTATAATAATCGGCTGCTTTGCGCCCATAAAAATCGCTGCTTTGCGTCTATAAAATCGCTGCTCTGCGCCTACAAAAACGGCTGCTCTGCGCTATAAAAATCGGCTGCTTTGCACCTAAAAATTCTTGTTTGCGCCTATTTCATACAATGTCTTAAAGACACAAAATGATTTTAAAACCTGCAGACAAAGATATAATTACCCAGGCGAATGGCTTACGGACGTACATATGGATCATTTCCATCGCTTGTACAAAATTGTTCTGATTATAGACCGGTAGAAACATGGCGAATACAACTTCTTGATACGATACACCTGTATCACAAGATAAAAACACATTCAAATACTGTATTTCGTCCATTGGGTATGCAGTTATTATGATAGAAAATTATTTATATATGATTCTTTAAATAATAAACATTGCATAAAGATCATGAGCGATTCTTAAAATTGTTTCCAACATATGACTTTGAAAAACACCCTGTCAAATTTCCTACTGTGCAACGTCAACCGAACAGTGACGATTGTGGTGTTTTTGCTATAGCTTTTGCGACATCATTATTGTTTAATATTAAACCTGACAAAGTAAGATATGATCAGGTTTCAATGCGTTCACATTTATTGAAGATTTTCGAATCAAATACATTGATGCATTTTCTTCAAGAGTCAAAAGTAATGCTCAGAAGGTGCTTCCATAGCAGTATAAAGCAAGAGAGGCTGAAGCAGCCCGTATACGTGTAATACGTCAATGTAAAAAAGAAGTAGACTATATGCAGAATTCAAAAAATGATCATGCTAAGAGAAAGCATGAATATCAGAGAATGTAGATGAGCGTGCTAAAGAGAGACGTCGGTATAGTATTTTAAAACCTGCAGACAAAGATATAATTACCCGAGGCGAATGGCTTACGGACGTACATATGGATCATTTTCATCGACTTGTACAAAATTGTTCCGATTATAGACCGGTAGAACATGGCGAATACAACTTCTTATACGATACAACCTGTATCACAAGATAAAAAACATATTCAAATACTGTATAGTTCGTCACATTGGGTATGCAGTTATTATGATAGAAAAAATATATTTATATATGATTCTTTAAATAATAAAACATTGCATAAAGATCATGAGCGATTTTTAAAAAAATTGTTTCCAACATATGACTTTGAAAAGCACCCTGTCAAATTTCCTACTGTGCAACGTCAACCGAACGTGACGATTGTGGTGTTTTTGCTATAGCTTTTGCGACATCATTATTGTTTAATATTAAACCTGACAAAGTAAGATATGATCAGGGTTCAATGCGTTCACATTTGTTGAAGATTTTCGAATCAAATACAATTGAGCATTTTCTTCAAGAGTCACAAAGTAATGCTCAGAAGGTGCTTCCATTAGCAGTAATAAGAGCAAGAGAGGCTGAAGCAGCTCGTATACGTAATACGCCAATGTAAAAAGAGAAGGGGACTATATGGAGAATTTAAAGAATGATCGTACTAAGAGAAGACAAATATCAAGAGAATGTAGAAGATGAGCGTGCTAAAAGAGACGTCGGTATAATCAGGAACATAATGTAGAAGATAATCGTGCTAAACGACAATATCGATATAAGCGTAATTCAGAAAATAATCGCATTAAAAACGATATCAATATAAAGGATTCAGTAAACAACGCGCACAAAAGCGTATGCGTTATTTAATAAATTCTCAGCATGAACGAGATAGACGAAGAAAATATTCTGATCGTAAATGGCTTTACAATAAGCGATATTATGAGAGAAAGAATTCTAAATATGTTCCTGCGAACAAAAATCGCGATATTGCCAAAAATATTACTAAAAAATATGCAAAGTTTTGGTCACAAAATTATATAATACAATTTCATCCTGTGGCAGTTGAAGATATTGAAAAAGAAACTTAATATTAAAAATCATATTGAAAGACGATTAGAAGCCGAAAGAATCGTACGTTGGTGTATGCATATTCGAAACAGTTTTGTCCGTAATATCAAAAAATATTAGCTTCACTTAAAAAGAAATCAGAAGCGTGTTTAACTCAAGCCGAAAAATGCTATACAATTGACGATAAAAAATGTGCGTTATGTGGCATATCGCGACATACAGCTTCGTCTGAAAATTATTTTATCGACACTATGATAAAATTACTTCATCACAACCTTTGATAATGAACGTAGAAGGTCAAGCTATGAATGTATTACCTTTGCGGCAGGCAAAACGAGCAAAAAAATCATGGGTATGTGATACCTTGTGTAAAATTAATGATAATCCGTCTTAATCGATCGTTATGGGAAATTTCTTCAAACGATACGTACATGTACTTTAAGAAAATACCACAGTTGCTGCAAAAGATTTATACATGTACAATACAAATTCGAATAAAAAAGGTCACACACATGCCTTGTTACATTGATACGAAACTTTGCAAAGGGATGTTTCTTTCTGTTCAACTGTTATCACCTCATTTTCCAAATGTGAGATATATTAAACGTTTAACTTATCAAATGACAAGTTTGTATCGGAAAATGTTAAATCTGGGAAGGCTTTAACTTCCGCTGATGTAGACACATTAAACGAAATTATAACTTTGGAACAAGAAAAAGCAAATATGTACAAACATCAGCAGAGTAGTACTATTTTGAGTGATGACGATATCATTTCTCGCTATAGCAAAGCATTTAAGGCTTTTACCAAACGCTGCATGGACACACCTCGATATGTTTGTGCATCATGTGAGAGACTTTGTTATAAGAGAAGGTGTCCTCTGAAATTAATAAGCTTAAAACGAAATTAGATATTCCAATTTGAGAGATTTAATGGCGCATTTAAAAAGACATAACATTACCCCACAATACATATGTCGTTATTGCGCAGGAAAATTTCATAACGGATTAATGCCTGCGTATTGCGTTTTAAATAATCGATTTGTACAAGATACACCTGAAGAAATATCATCTCTCAACACGTTTGAAAAAATTTTTATACAAAGAGCTAAAGCTTTTCAAACTGTTGTTAAATGGGAACTGTTATTAACAAAAAACTGCCTCATAGAAATATGGTACAAAAAGTGAAAGGTAGAACGTTTCATTTACCATTACCTTTACAAGAGACATGGAACAAATTATGTTCCGATGCTGATCCAATTAATAAAAATCATGAAATGTACTTCGTACGTGTTAGAGGTGTTCCGACAAAATCAAAAATTGTTTGGGAGGAATACGTAGATCGTAAAAAGGTACACAAGGCTTTAACATGGCTCAAACGTAACAATCCTTTTTACAATAATATAAAACTCTCAAAAACTCACGATGGATTATGTTTAGAGAAACTGGATAATAATGAATTTGAAGCACAAGAGACGGAAAATGATAGTGAATCTGTTTCGAAATGACGAACAAGAATTGAGCCCAAAATTCCAATGGAAAGAAGAACAAAAAATAACGTAGACACTATTTTATCGAATGACGAACAAGAATTGAGTTCAAAAGTTCCAATGGAAGAAACAAAAAATAACGTAGACGCTACTTCAAATAATCAGCGTGAGGCTATGTTAACCCAGGTTCTTGACGAAAGTCAAGATAGTTATTACGAGCAATACACTATTTATCCTTTATATGAAAAAAAATCATGTGAAAGGGATACCACCTTATATCAAATGTTAAAGTTCAAGATTCGCCCTTGGACAATCGTGAGAAAACTTTAGATCTATTGTGCTTTCCAGATTTATTTCCTTTTGGTGTTAATGGACAACACGAAACTAGACAGGTTAAACTTCACACCCATGAATTTATTAAATGTTGTTTGACATCCAAACATTCACAATTTAGATTAAGTACACAATACTTATTTTTCTTGTTGAATGATGCGAATAATCGTCAATTAAGTCGTGGTATTTATCACAAATTGTATACAACTAATTCACGAGAACGTTATACGGCTAAAGAATATTTACAAGCATTGGAGAAAGGTGATTTGGAATCTGACTTGAGTTCGATATTTTCCACTCTAAGAAATACGGAACCATACTGGCGTAGACCAAGAAATGATTTAAATTGTATGACGCAACATTTCGGACCTGCGACATGGTTCTTTACAGTTAGTCCTGGTGAATGGATGTGGACTGATTTAGGTGAATATATTCGTAAAGTAAATGGATGGCCTAACGATTCGACGCCCATTAGTGTACTCGTTGCAAAAGATCCCGTGTCGACGTCGAGGTTTCTTGATAATAAATTCAAAGCACTGCTTGATTTTATTTGTTCCAAAGATCACCCGATCGGAGAAGTAACACATTACTTCTGGCGACGAGAATACCAAGGTAGAGGTATACAACATTTTCATTATTAATTTGGATTAAAGACGCGCCAATTATCGGTAAATCGTCTGTTGAAGAGGTTTCTGAATTTATTTTGCAACATATAAGTTGTAAAATGCCAGATCCAAAAATTTCACCATTGTTACACAGGCGAGTCGATATGTATCAACGACACAAAGATAACGCTTATTGTCTTCGTTCTAAAAAAGTAGGACGTTCTAAAAAAACGACTCGCGTCTGTCGTTTTGGATTTCCTCGTCCAGTTACAGACACGTTGATTATAAGAGATGTCATAAGTTCGATAGCAGGTAGGAGACGATTAAAAACATAGAAGTAGGCTTTATGACCTTCCTCGAACGGATGCTGAAACCACTATAAATGATTATAATCCTATCCTTCTTACTGCATGGGAAGGAAATATGGATATACAATTTATCGGTGAAAAATCATCGCTGCTTACTTGGTATATTACTAAGTATGTAAATAAGCCAGGAAAAAGTGAAATAGCTGATGTTATCTTTGATAGTATAAATACAAAAACGTGTCATTGGCGAGCCGTCTTTGGAAAGATTGCTAATCGAGCCATGAGTAATAGGGAATGTGGAGCTCTTGAAGCTGCTGATACATTGCTAGGTATTCCTTTATATGGGACTGATCGAAATACGTCTATTAATGGTTAGATGTTAATCCGAACCGACGTAGAAAAGTTAAAACTTGTAAGGAAATTGAAGCTCTCGATGGAGATTCCACAGACATATTTTGTCCATCTATAATAGATGATCATTATCCACGGAGACCGAAAGAACTTGAATCCTTGTGCTTGTATGAATTTGCACAGCAATATGATATTACGAAAATTAAACCACGAAGTAAACATATTGAATACTACAAGATGAATAATGGTTATTATCTGAAACGGCGACAGCGTGACTATCTTATTAATCACTATAGATATAAAGTCGATACGCAGCCGGAAAATTATTTCTTTTCATTACTGCTTTTGTTCAAGCCATGGCGAAAACTGGAAGATCTTAAAAATGGATGTGATACCTATGCAGAAGCGTTTCACGAGGGAAAGTTAGATCTTGAAAAAGCATTCGAGTATCGTGAAAAATTAGAGGAATTCCAAAAAGCAGTAGAAAACTGCGAAGCAATTAGTTCAAGAACGTTTAGATGATTTGGAAAAACAGCACGAGTCTCAAGATGATCCTGATAATCCAATAGGTGTTCAAAATATTGAGGCTGGTGAAGCGATGCAAGATTTTAAGGATCTTGGTGAAAAATTAGATCGGAAATCAATGTATCTGAAATGATTTCAAATCTGAACGCAGATCAAAGAAGAGTATTTGACGATGTGATCGACACCGTAACATCGCCGGATAATAAACAATTACTAAAATTCGTTAGCGGAGAAGGAGGTACTGGTAAAAGTTTCATAATTAAAACAATTAAATGCGGATAAAACAAAATCTCAACAAGGATACCGTTGTAGCAGCACCTACTGGTATAGCAGCGTTCAATATCGATGCTTTGACAACTCACAGAGTGTGGCAGTTACCCGTTCAACATGGTGATACTCCCAAGTATACACAATTAATCTGATCACGTTTTGAAAGTTTTACGGGCAGAATTCAAAGATGTTATTCTTATTATAATTGATGAAGTGTCAATGATATCTAATTTAACTTTAGCGTATATACATTTACGATTATCTCAAATATTCGATACCACTGACGATGGTTGGTTTGGTCAAAAGCATATTCTTTTATTTGGAGATCTGCTTCAATTACCTCCTGTACGTGAAGATTTTGTTTTTGTTCAATTATCAAAGAAAGAAATTGGTAAATATATGGGCTGTATGGCGGTTCCAAATTTGTGGAAAAATTTTAAATATGACGAAGTAACAATCAATATGCGCCAGCAAGGAGATGAATCTTATCGTGAATTACTTTCGAGAGTTCGTATTGGTTTATTGACAAAATCTGATTTTGAGATTCTCGAAAAAAGAAAAATTTCTTTTAAAGGCGAGTCTTTCGAAACAAGATTATACGAATTATGTAATTTTATTGATAATTTGCCATCTGATACCGTTTGTTTACTGCCTACTTGTCATATGTGCGATGTTCTTAACACTGCAATGTTAAGTCGTATTGCTTCGAAAGAAATATTATTAATTGCTGAAGATACGTTTGAATGTGATAAATATATAAAAAAGAAAGTACAAAAGAAATTGACGGATAACGATGAAGATAATACTAGAACAGCTGGACTTTCAAGAAAAATTACAGTTAAAATTGGAGCTAAAGTCATGATAAGACGCAATATTGATGTCACTTTGGGCCTTGTAAATGGTACAATTGCTACAGTTATTTCTGTTGTGCAGGATACTGATTATGTAGAAAAGATAAAACTTCTTTTACCGTCTGGTTCGGAGTATTTTATTGAAAGAGTAAGTGTCAAGTTTGAAGTAATGGATAAAGCGTATGTTATTAGAAAACAATTTCCATTATCTTTGAGTTATGGCATCACCATTCATAAAAGCCAAGGATTAAGCTTGGAAAACGCTGTTATAGATATAGGTAATTCTGTATTTTGTCATGGTCAAGCATATGTTGCGTTATCCCGAGTAAAAACTGCGGGTGGATTGCATTTAATTAATTTTGATCCGTTATCTATAACAGCTAGTGATAGAGCTATTACCGAATATAATCGGCTAAGAGGACCACAAGCACAAATGATTACTACTTCAAAACAACGTTTTCGAAAAGTAAAAGATGTTCCGTGGACATTGTCGAAAAGAATTGCTTCCGTTCAAGAGTCAGATCAACAAAAAGCTCGACAAAGTACTGCTTGGGAGATACGTGCTTTAGAAAATACAAATAAAGATTCGCACTGTGCAAATGCAGTATTACAATGCTTATTGCATTTAAGTGTTATTAGAAAAAAGTTGCTTAATATTGATAAACAAGATGATTTAAGTAAACTAGCACAGCGATATGAAAGTAATATGAAAAATTTGAACACTGATGCGATATGGAAAAGTTTAGAACAATACTTATCGATTAAACGAGATGCCGTCGAATTTCTCACTGCTATTTGTACAAAATATGATTATGTCAGAAATCTGGTAGAGCATCAAGTTACTTGTACTAGTCGGTGCAAATTGTGTGGTGATACAAAAGTTATTATTACTGATAACAATATAGTTGTCCCAATTTCTATTGAAAATTTGAAGAAAAAATGTGATCTTAATGATTTATTAAAGACTACATTTTCACATTGGTGTCAATCACATGACAAATCATGCGAACATTGTGCGGGAAATAATATAATGTTTAAAAATGAATTAACGTTGACAAAAGAAATAGTTATTATTCATTTAGTTTTGTTTTCGTTACAAGATAATAAAGTAATAAAAATACCACAGAAATTTAATTTAAATGGCGTATCAACAGCTAAGGTGTCAATAGCTAAAGAGCGGTATAAAGTAATGAATGCTATATTTCATGATGGTTCGTGTATTGAGAATGGCTATTATGCAAGTATGTGTAGAGAAGGGACATCTTGGATTAAAATTGATGAGAAAGATAAAATGATTAAAAAGGAACGATGGCCTGCAGGTGCTACAAATATTTATATATTATTTTTACAAAAACTTGATAATAAAAATTAAGCAACTATTATCAAATATAGATACACATTTTACATAAAAACAATGTCCAGCAATGTATTTTCATGATTAGCAGTGATATTCTAAATTTAGCATTAATCACGTTAGATTACGATCATGTCTTGTATTGCAAAATTAGAAATAATAGTCTGTAATACCTTTAGCTTTACAATCTGTACATATTCTTTGTAAGATATACTCTTTATAAGATACGTAACACTACAAAATGCATATCAGTACAAAATTACCTTTTTCAAAATACACAATTTCAAAATACACAATACAGAATGTCTCAAAAAGTTTGGGATTATTTTTGTGCGCAGATAAAATGAAATAAACTTGTGAGTTGAAAAGTTCTCTATTTTTTATTAATATTTTGACTCCCCGCAGGGTTGCAAGGCGTTTTGTAGGGACGTTCCCAACCCTCTATTCCAATATTACCCTTCTCCTCTCACTTAACCCTTTGGACCAACGGCTTAATGTCTCTTTCCGAAAGACGGAGCCCCGTTTGCTCCGCACAAGAGCCTATTTTGCACGGAGGGCGCAGCTTTCGGAAAAAACTTTCCATGTTTACATGGCTCTAGTGGACTCGAACCTGGTTCCTCAGATTACGAGTCTGGCACTCTACCACTAGATCACACTGCCGCCTACACATACATATATATATATATATATATATATATATATATATATATATATTATAAGCAAAATAAAATAACGATTGGGTTGGTGGGCTATTTCTTGTAAAATATATCTCATTCATTGCAAACAAGTTTATAAGATTTTCGAATCACAATAAAGGTATTATTGGAAAAATGAAGATTATAATAATATTAAACAGATCGTATTATACAAATAAATACCTATTTAAATAATTAGTAAGAAAATATTTTAATACAAATAAATATTGTAAGTAGTTAGTTATTAAAATTGTTAGTTTAAACTTAATTAGTGTTGCTAAACCGATGTGTTAATCTCTTGCATGTCGTGTGTGTGTGTGTGTGTCTCTCTCTCTCTCCTGCGTGTGTGTGTGTGTGTGTGTATAAAAAATTAGATTTAAGCATAGAATGTAAGTAGCATAGAATTTCGGCGATTTTTATTATGTTGTTTAGATTATAAGAAATTAGGGAAATTAACATATTCGGTTTAGCAACGCCAATTCAGTTTAGTAGCAGTCAAGTGTTTTAAAAGATATTTATTTGTATTTAATATTTCTTTATATTTAAGTATATTTATTTGTATTTTTACAATGTCTGATTAATACTATTATCTATTTCATTATTTTCAGTCATATTGCGGAGCAAACAACATATAAAATAGACCATCGTTTTGATAATTGTACAAAAGACGATGGGGGTGGTGGTGGGATTTTTATTTTATTATAATAAAATAGACCATCAAATTTTAAAAACTAAACGCCAATACGGTCCGCGCTTGATGTAAGTAGCCTAATAATTGATATCTCTATGTAGAACATATGCATTCTGCATATGTATTTTTCAAAATTAAGCTGTCTTCAAGTCTGGCAAACCAAGCTGTCGCACAGCTACGGTAATTTGGAAAAATACATATGCGGAATAGATATGTTCTAAATAGAGATATCAATTAGTTAGGCTACTTACATCAAGCGCGGACCGTATTGGCGTTTAGTTCTTAAGACGATGGGGATGGTGGTTAGATTTTCATTTTATTATAATAAAATAGACCATCGTTTTCATATTGTTAAGTTGTAATAATTACAAAAGACGATGGGGGTGGTGGTGGGATTTTTATTATAATAAAATAGACCATCGTTTTCATATTTTTAAATTATATAAAATAGACCATCAAATTTTAATTTTAAAAACTAAACGCCAATACGGTCCGCGCTTCATGTAAGCAGCCTAATTGATATCCCTATGTAGAACATATGCATTCTGCATATGTATTTTTCAAAATTAAGCTGTTTTAAGTCTGGCAAACCAAGTTGCCGCACAGCTACGATAATTTGGGAAAATACATATGCGGAATGCATATTAATTTATATAGAAATATCAATTAGTTAGGCTGCTTACATTAAGCGCGGATCGTATTGGCGTTTAGTTCTTGAGACGATGGGGGTGGTGGTGGGATTTTCATTTTATTATAATAAAATAGACCATCGTTTTCATATTGTTAAGTTGTAATTACAAAAGACGATGGGGGTGGTGGTGGGATTTTTATTATAATAAAATAGACCATCGTTTTTATATTTTTAAATTATAATTACAAAAGACGATGGGGGTGGTGGTGGGATTTTTATTTTAATACAAATGAATACTACTAAAGTCATTTTTACGTGCATGCGTGCGTGTGTGTGTGTGTGTGTGTGTCTCTTTCTCTCTTTTGTGCGTGTATGTATGTGTATATAAAATCAAGTATATTGTTTGATTACGCTGAGTTGTATTTGTATTGTTTGATTACGCTGAGTTGTATTTGTATTCTATGTCGCAAAATATATATGTTATAAACATGTACTGTTTAATGCTTATATGATCCCTAATACTACAAAAAGAAATGATATCACAACAAAATTACCTTTTTAAAAAAAGGTAAAAAAAAAGGCGTTAAGTATGTGGCGCGCAGCATGTTAGCTCGAAGAAAGTGGTTATATCAAAAAATCGAAGTATCTGTGTATCTCAAAAAATTGAAGTATCTGTGTATATCTCAAAAAATCGAAGTATCTGTGTATACCTAAAAAAAACTGATGAGGTATTTTTATACTTCTAAAAAACCGATGTGGTATGTTTGTATTTTCACAAAAATAAATGATATCTATAAATTGCGTTAATTATAATCTCAAAAAATCGAAGTATCTGTGTATTTCACAAAAATAAATGATATCTATAAATTGCGTTAATTATAATCTCAAAAAATCGAAGTATCTCTGTATTCTAAAAAACCGATGTGGTATGTTTGTATTTTCACAAAAATAAATGATATCTATAAATTGCATTAATTATAATCTCAAAAAATCGAAGTATCTCTGTATACCTAAAAAAAACCGATGAGGTATTTTTATACTTCTAAAAAACCAATGTGGTATGTTTGTATTTTCACAAAAATAAATGATATCTATAAATTGCGTTAATTATAAAATTAATATATATTCTTCGGAAAATAACTGTTGTATTATTTTTAAAAAATATCTTTGTATTTAAGTGTCTTCTTACACAAGTCATAATAGCTTCATTTTTCCTTACAGCCATTATAATATAACCAAATTCCGTTACCTAACTCAACCCAAGTGTGATATGTATCTTTTTAAATAAATGTTTTTTTGATTGATCTTTAAATAAATCTTTAAATTGCGTTAATCAGAAAGAGAAGATACAATTACAAAATTTTTAATCCAACACAGGAATACAAGGTATTTAAATGCAAAGATGTTAATCGCAAAGATTAAAAACTGTTAAAGAAGTAACAATAAAAAATGCAAATATTTTATTAAAATAAAAAAAAATTTCGTACAAATACTTAACGCTGCTTTTTTACTCCATAACCACTTTCTTCGAGCTAACATGCTGCGCGTGTACTTGGCGCCTTTTTTTACCTTCTTTTAAAGAAGGTAATTTTGTTGTGACTGGAGTAAAAAAGCAGCGTTAAGTATTTGTACGAAATTTTTTTTTATTTTAATAAAATATTTGCATTTTTTATTGTTACTTCTTTAACAGTTTTTAATCTTTGCGATTAACATCTTTGCATTTAAATACCTTGTATTCCTGTGTTGGATTAAAAATTTTGTAATTGTATCTTCTCTTTCTGATTAACGCAATTTAAAGATTTATTTAAAGATCAATCAAAAAAACATTTATTTAAAAAGATACATATCACACTTGGGTTGAGTTAGGTAACGGAATTTGGTTATATTATAATGGCTGTAAGGAAAAATGAAGCTATTATGACTTGTGTAAGAAGACACTTAAATACAAAGATATTTTTTAAAAATAATACAACAGTTATTTTCCGAAGAATATATATTAATTTTATAATTAACGCAATTTATAGATATCATTTATTTTTGTGAAAATACAAACATACCACATTGGTTTTTTAGAAGTATAAAAATACCTCATCGGTTTTTTTTAGGTATACAGAGATACTTCGATTTTTTGAGATTATAATTAATGCAATTTATAGATATCATTTATTTTTGTGAAAATACAAACATACCACATCGGTTTTTTAGAATACAGAGATACTTCGATTTTTTGAGATTATAATTAACGCAATTTATAGATATCATTTATTTTTGTGAAATACACAGATACTTCGATTTTTTGAGATTATAATTAACGCAATTTATAGATATCATTTATTTTTGTGAAAATACAAACATACCACATCGGTTTTTTAGAAGTATAAAAATACCTCATCAGTTTTTTTTAGGTATACACAGATACTTCGATTTTTTGAGATTTATGAGACAATACTGCGGAAATTCCATAATCCGATGCATCGCATGCTAACACTATCTGCTCTGTTGGATCGTAATGTGCTAATACGCGTGGTGAAATTAGTTCGTTTTTCAGCCATTCGAACGCTTTTGTACACTCATTGTTCCATTCGAACTCTTTTTTGTTTAACAGTTCGTATAATGGAGTCAATTTCGCTGCCCTACTCTTTAAAAATCGCGAGTAAATTGTTACAAGCCCTAGAAACGACGCTAAATCTTTATGGTTTTCCGGTTGTGGGGCGTTTATCATTGCAAGTACTTTAGATTTTGCTTTATGCAACCCGTTTTCGTCTATTACGTACCCTAGTATTTCGATTCTGTTTTGCATAAATTTGCTTTTTTCTTTATTAATTCGTAGTCCACATTCCTGTAATCTTTCGCAAACCTTTTCCAAATTCGCCTTATGCTCTTCTTTAGTGCGACCCGTTACATAGATATTATCGAGATACGCAATTGCGCCGTCTATTCCCCTTAGACATTCGTCCATTTTCTTCTGCACATCCGCTGGTGCTGGTGAGACACCTTCTGGGATATTCTTATATCTAAATAAACCCTTGTGTGTTACAATTGTAAGCAGATGCAAACATTCTTCATCCACTGGGAATTGCATGTACGCGTGCGTTAAATCCAACTCGGAAAACAATGTGCCTCTTTGCATGTTTGCAAAAATTTCATCAATTGTATGCAGTGGGTATTTATCAATAATTACGTAGGGATTTAACGTGAGCTTAAAATCTCCACATAGTCTGATATTACCGTTACTTTTGAAAACTGGTACTATGGGCGTGGCCCATTCACTAGTTTCTACCGGCTCCAAATGCCCCAATTTGACTAATCTATCTAGCTCTTTTTCTATTAGTGGTTTTAACGCATGCGCGACATGTCTACATTTAAGGGCTATTGGGCGCGCGTCGGTTTTCAAGTGTATTTTTGTTTTACTTTTATTATATCTTCCTGGGGTATCGCTAAACAATTCACTGTATTTTTTGAAAAAATAGTTAGCTACATTTTCGACATCAATTTTATTAAGACTATTTTCATCCTTGTCCCTTAAACGTAATGGCCATAACCCGAACGCTTGTAACCATTGTCGTCCGATCAATGCTGGTCCCGTACCCGGTAAAATAAAACATTCCAATATTCTTGTTTTACTTTCTAATTCGACTGTTAGATTCGTTAATTTCCCGATTGGTTTTAAGGTGTCACCGTTGTACACCTTAAAATTTCTTTCTGTTTTTACCAATTTATACATTCTGAAACATTCATTAAAGCATTTCTCTGAAATTACTGTCGCGTATGTGCCCGTATCTAATTCCATACTTACTTTAGTTCCGTTCACCGTTAAGTTAACAAACATAGGCTCAGCCCCGTCTTTACCGCTCACATACTTTACATACTCATACTCATCGCTCAAGTCCAATTTGTGAAACTCGTTGCAATGTGGTGCCGTCTCTGGACCCAGGGCTGCTCCGCTGTCCTCCTGCATCAGCTTGAGTTGTTGCGTTGATCCGGCGCTCCCTTTCCGGCATACTATCTTTAGATGGCCTTTCTTGTCGCAGTTATGGCACGTGAACTCTCGGTATCGGCACCACTTGCTTGTATGATTTGGCTTTCCGCAGCAATAACACACGATGCCTTGCTCGATCGACGGTTGCTGGTTGTGTTGTTGTTGATTGGAGCCAGCCGTGGGCCTCTGCTGCTCGTGCGGCTTTGTTGGATTACCCCCACTCATGTTCCATCTACCCGGCTTTCGTGAGTTCTGTAAGGCGAAAACTTCGCTTTTGGCACTTTTATTTTCCAACACTTGTAATGTGCTTGTTGCATTTTTTTCTGCTGCTTCTCGTATTACAGCTTCTTTAACCGCCGTCTCATAGTCCAATTTTTCGATTCTGAACAGCGCTGCTTTCGTGTCGTGGTCCTTCAATCCACTCACGAATTGGTCTCGAAGTGCTACTTTTATATTTTCGAAATTGCAGTGCGTTGCCATTTTTTTTAATCTGGTTGTGAATTCAGCCACAGATTCATTCGCCTCTTGTTTGGCCACGTTGAACTTGCATCTTTCCATGATTTCAGACGGCTTCGGGTTCAAATGTCCGGTCATGATTGTCACCAAGTCATTGAATTTTTTTGTGTTTAATTTATCCGGCGCTACTAGTTGCTTCATCAAACTGAACGCTTCTTCATCTAAGCGTGTTAACAGATGTGCGGCTTGCTTTTCTTCTTTGATATCTTTCGCCGTAAAGTACAGCTCCAGTCGTTCCACAAAATTTTCCCAATTGTCTTTGTGTAGGCAGAATTCCAGCCTAATGCTGTCGCTCGCCATGTTGCCCTCGTCTGAATCGGTTGCTGCCTCGTTACTCGCAGCGTCGCTGTATGAAGAATCGTCAGATTCACTTCTTTTGCTGATTTTCGTACTCTCTTTACCGTCTTTACTGACCGCCTCGGCTATTTCACGTTTCACAATTTTCCTCAACAACTCACGTAATTCATCAAACTTATTGCTGGTACTGCATTCGATTCCTCTTTTTTTCAATTCGGCTATTACACCTTTTTTGTCCAGGTCTTGTACCCACGACGTTCCTTGTTGTCCTTGCATGTAATCCTACTTTTGCACTGTACCTTCCTGCCGTGTTATACGCGACTCGTTTTTTTGAACGCTGGACAACACTTTATTGCTAACGCGTTTCGCCTACCCGCTACGCGTGCCACGTTGTCCTGATTTTCTTGAATCACAGCACATGGTTCGGCTTGTCGTTACCTCGTCGCCAGTTGTGGTGTATTCAAGATAGGACACAAGTCAATCATAGAACAACGTTTATTGCTACTCGTATCTATATACATACGTCGTGCTTAGGAACGTGCGGTGTACGCTTTGCTAGCCGGGCGTGAACTGGCCTCGTCTTCGCTCGGCGCTGCTCCGCTCGCTCCGTCGCCGCGTGCCAGTGTTATTGTTCGCTACCGTGCACGGTCGCGCTCCGTGATACATCACAGCGACGAACGCGGAAGTCGTACAGTCGCCAACTAACTCCAGATGCGTGGCTTTGACTGCCATGCACACAAAAACGGCAATGTATGCCTTTCTCGATTTGTATCCTCGACCGGGTGTGGATCTGACCTGTATCGGTCCGGCATAATCCACCCCGCAATGTAGGAATGCGCGTGACGTCGACGTAACGCGACACGCGGGCAAGTTGCCCATCAACTCGCTCGCGATCTTGGCGTTTTCCCGAGCGCATGTGACACATTGATGTAGAATAGTGCGGATTGTTTGACGCGCGCGTAATATCCAGTACGTTTCCCGCAGCCGGTGCAGCGTGTATTGCGGCCCCGCGTGGAAGGCGCGTAAATGTGTATCGCGTATTAACGCGGCAACGGCCGGATGAGCAGCGAGCACCACCGGGTGCTTTTTGTCGTGCGGAAACGCTGAATGGCGGAGACGACCGCCAACGCGAATGAGCCCGTGCTCGTCGAGAAACGGGTTTAACGGCAGTAACTTACTGCGTTTCGAGATGCGCTGTGCGCTCTCTAGCTGAGCGTATTCGACAGGGAACAGCTGACGTTGAATGTTCCTCAGCCAAAAGGTGCGCGCGAAGTTGATTTCGTCCGGACTGACAAGGAGAGGACCAGGTAGTGCCCTCACCGATTTAAATAAATTTTTAATATGTTGTAGGGTTAACCCCCCACTAATTAATGGTAAAGTGGCACGATGCAATACTCGAGCATTCGCAAGAAAAAATTATTATTAAAAATTATTATTAAAAATTAATTATTATTATTAAAAATTATTATTTTATTATTAAATTTATTTCGCTATTAATTTAAATTTTATTTGTTATATTCACATACTTTCACGGCTGCAATCATATGAATAATATCGATTCTCACAATTGAAAACTCCACAATTATTTTTAAATTTAAAGTCTGCAAGAGATTTTATTTTTAAATTATTTTATATGGCCAATCCGTGTTTTTCTACTGCTGTGAAAATTTTTCTGTTGCCGGGGGTTCACATCAACTATGAGTGCGTTTAGGCAAGACACCGCTACTATAGCGCTACACGAATTACCGGTAGCGCTACCATGAACAGCCAATGGCTGGTACGCATTCGTGTGCGGAGGCAGACGCATCGGCAAACCCATGAATTTCCGCGCTGAGCGTATCGGATCCGTAACCTGTCCAACGCGGAATCGAGATTTGTTTCAACAGCGGCAATTGAAAGTAGTAATCTCTCCATTTTCGGAGGAGATCGTCAAGGATGACGTCGTCCCATTCACAGCGAAGCAGCCAGAGCTGCTGCATGAGAATTTTCGCGGTGATGACCACGGGAGCCATCCAGCCGAGAGGGTCGAAAATTCGAGCGATAGTCGAAAGAATTGAGCGTTTCGTATCGGGGACCGACTTTACAAGCGTGACGTTGAATTGAAAGACGTCTTTGTGGGGATCCCACTTGAGACCGAGCACTTTGAGACGTTCATCAGATTCGAGCGTTATGGCTGAAGCAAGGCCATGATCCTGAGGATCGATGCCTTCGAGTAATACAGGATTGTTACTCGCCCATTTGCGAAGATGAAATCCTGCTCTTTTCAAGAGAGATATTAATTGATCGCGCGTTTGAAGCGCGAGAGGTATGTCATCCGCACCGAACACACAGTCGTCGACGTATGTGTGCAGCTGCAATACCGGAACAGCTAACGGGAATTCCGCGCCTTCGTCTTTGGCGACTTGTTCGACCACACGGAGGGCGGCATTCGGCGCGTTCGCGTTACCGTAGGTGACGGTTAGTAAGAGATAGGCTATCAATGGCGAGGTCGGAGTGGGTCGCCATAAGATTCGCTGATATTCCACGTCGCAGGGGTGGACGAGGATTTGACGATACATCTTGGCGATGTCGGCGGTGAAGACAAATCGATATTGCCGCCATCGCAAGATAATGAATGATAACTCAGGTTGCAACTTGCGGCCAACCATGAGATGATCGTTCAAGGAAAGACCATTGGAGGTCGGATTAGAAGCGTTGAAAACAACGCGCAAACGAGTTGTTGAGCTATGCTCGCGTATAACTGCGTGATGCGGTATGTAATATACCTGACCATCGGACGGGTCGTCTCGCGGCGCCTTGACCATGTGTCCGAGACGCTCGTATTCCGCGAGAAATTCGTTGTATTCCTTTGCGAGATCCGGATTTGACTTTAACCGCGACTCGAGACGCGAATACAACGCGATTGCGGACGATTTCGATTCGCCTATGTTGATAGGGGACCCCGATTTGAACGGCAACCGCACTATATATTGCCCATTGGGGGCACGAGAATGCGTCGATACGAAATGCTCCTCGCATCGAATCTCTTCCGGTGAGAGATGAGTTTGCTGAGGAAGTTCTTCGACTTCCCAGAAACGTCGCAACTGGTCGGAGATTTCCGACAGCACCGTGCAGTGGTGCGTTTGAATGCGAGCCGGCCGTGACTGCGACGGTACCGGCATCGGGCCGGACAGGAACCATCCGAATATAGAGTTTTGAGCGACGGGCTCATGAGGGGCGCGACTACGGACTTCCGGTAGTAAGATCGCGCCATACAAGTCAGCACCGATGATGACGTCAATCGGCGCTGCGCTAGTCGGATCGTTGTCGGCTAGCGAGAGTTCGCGAATGTACGACTTCTTGGTTATATCCGGCACTCGGTGCGGAATGTAAGTCGTAAGCGACTTGAGAACAAGAGCGGAGACGGAGGGCCGCGGGCCCGTGCCGTCACGCGCTGACACGTTAACGGTAGCTGCGCTGCGTGCGGTGGCAGCGGTCTCGCCGATCCCAGTGATAGAGACGGAGACGCGCGTACGCGGGAGACGCAGTCGCTGAGCTAAACGTTCGGTGATCAAAGTTGTAACGGAACCTTGATCCAATAACGCACGAACTGTAGTATGTCGACCGTTGAGACTGCTCACCTTGATCCAGGCAGTGGCTAGCAAAATATTAGATTTCGAAAAGCTCGTGTGAGCCAATAAATGTGACGTTACTTCGTCAGTTGAATCTGTTTTCGCGTCCGCGGATGAAGGTGAGTTCTCGGTTGTCGAGCTATTGTTATTATTCACATCGGTCGTGTGAAGAAGCGTATGGTGCTTCTGCTGACATTGACGGCATGTATTCTTGCTTGAGCACGCATCGCGAGTATGCCGTGTGCTCAGGCAATTGTAACAACAATGAAACTTCTTCGCGAGATCACATCGTTGAGCGACGCTTTTATTTTGAAAGTCCGGACTGGCGGACAAGAAATGCGTCTTTTGGCACATGGGACACTTGTTCGTACAGGCATTAGCTGCGTGAGCTTGAACTGAGGAATGTTGTTTATTGCCCTTGACTTGAGGCGAAGCCGGGAGAATATTCTCGAGCGTACGTATTCGCGACTTTAAGAAATTATCAAGTTGCTCGTATGTGGGATAATCTAACGTATCTCCAAGTTTTAATTCCCATGCTTTACGGGTGCCTTTATCAAGCCTTTGTACTAGCAAATAAACCAGCATGTCGTCCCATGTGTCAACCGCACGACCGAGGTTTTTCAGAGACTGAATCGAGACGCTTGCTTTATCACGCAACGCGGTGAGAGCGGCGGCGGAATCTGAGGTCGCGGGAGGAAGCGTATGCAGAGCATGTATGTGCTCGTGCACCAACCGTCGGCGATTGTCGTATCGCGCGAGCAACAAATTCCACGCGATCTTGAAATTTGCATCCGTTAATGCCAGATTGCGTATGGCATCGCTGGCTTCGCCTTTCACGCACGAATGCAGATATTGCAACCTCTAATAAGTCACGATTGTTAATAATGAGCGCCGTGAATTGATCGCGAAACGCTTCCCACTCGCGGAACTCTCCGGCGAATTTTGGTAAATTAATGCGCGGAAGCTGAAACGCGGTACGCGGCGATGCGCTGATATTACATTGGCTTACGGGGGATGACCCAGGGTTGACTTGCGGCGGCGACTCCAACCTGCTCATCCACTCAGCTATGTGGTCGGATGTCGTCAGGAACGTTTCCTCGCACTTGTCGAAACGATCCTCGGTGAAGTATCGGCTCGTGGCGATGAACTCTTTGGTGGCGGCAGCCAGAATCTTGCCGTGAAGAAGCTCAAACCGAGCGTAGTTCTCCTTTAGTTGCTGCAATCGGTTGCGAACCACTCCTAATGTGTAATTCGCCTTGCCGATTTTCTTGAAGTTGTCGAGGGCTCGGTCAATCGCATGAATTGCAACTTTCTGTTGCGCCATGAGGTCCTCCATCTTGGTTGAGCGTCCGTCACTTAGGCGTATGGCACCGTGGCACTCCGATCCGGCTCGAAGGACCAGAATTTATGTTGGCGAAATTCTTGGCCGGGCGTAACTCCGGTTCGCCAATTGGAGCAGGGAAGGCCGGGTCGACCCCGACAGGGATCCGGAGTGCGGAGAATGAGCGGACACTGACCTTTGCACTTAGTTGCACGGCACTTTATTTATAATTTGTACAAAACGAGGCGCGGCGTGGCTTCGCCGAGGGCCTTTACAGATTAGCGTATGGAATGCACCTCTCGCTGTCAGCGAGGGTGAAGATACGGACGCTCAGAGGCGTTCAGTTCGTCACCGCACTGTGAGAGCGGATCGAGAGCGCGAATGGCGCGGTTGCGAGTGCCTGCGAGACACTTTGCTGAGTGCACTGACGGCACTATAACTGCAGCGCGGATGCACAACGGGGCGTAAGTCCGCGTGAACCGCCACTTGCGAGATTAACGAATGCACGACGGCTAACTTGACCGCGTGAATCGGAGTAGAGAACTATGCGTACGGGGCAAGTCGGCAAGAGGACCGCTTGAACCGCTCGATTTTCTTCTACTGAAGGAGCCGGAGCTCTCGCGGGCCCGTTTCCGGAGCATTCCGTGACGCGACAATTGAAAGGGCCAATAGGCGCGTTTCGCAGGATCACGGGATCCTCGCATGTCCGGATCGATAACGCGACGCGAGAGACTGAGCGGTCAGGGGTGACGCGGGGGAGCGGCGCGAAGTCGCCTCGTTCAGGGGGCGGCTCAGGGATGGCGGCAGCGGTATCGATCGCGGTGATCGATCGCGGTGAAAATCCTGAACAGTTTGCATTAATAGATCTGACGAAAAATTTTTGTAATTTTGGTAAATATTTCGTCAGCTTTAGAAAATTTTTTTCAGTTGAATAAATAATTGTTTCATCAGATAAATATAGAATAAATTTGAAAAAACTATTCGATAAAAACTGTAGAAGAAAATATCAATTGAAATTGTTGTACATTTTTTTATCGGTGTAGGATTTAGAGGGTTTTGAAAGATTTTACTTTAAATAACTTATCCTTCAAATCTGTAAATGAAAAACAGTTAATCGTTTATTGTCTGTTTGAGGCATAACGCCAGGAAGTCAAGTACGATAGAAATTTTACATAAATAGAATGTCGTAAAATCCTTTGAAATTTTTATATGTGAAAAATACAAGGTTGAAAGAAGAGATTAAAATTTCGACTCGGATCTAGTTTGTGACAATTGTGTATCGATTGAACTGCATAAGTAAAATTTTACAAAGTTGATACATGTTTCAATCTGTCAGTTTTGAATGATTTCGTGGATATTTAATTTTTACGCACAACATATCATTGTGTGTTTATTGAGATACATATATCGATCGATGTAACGCATGCCTTTGAAAATGAAGGTGAACGTATCTTTTTGATGATGCGTCGACCGTGTTAACCACGAAATGTATACGTCGAATTGCGATCGGTGAAACGTGGTTTTAAACGATAAATCAGAATGAATCGCGCGAGTATCGCGCAACGAGACCAATTGGCATTTTTCAGAAATGTGTACAAACGTGTGAAAAATTTGACAAATTGTTTCGTCTGTTTTGCATTACGATGAAACAATAGGTCAATTGATTCTTTTTTTCGGCGAACCATGCACAGTGCACGATGCTCAATGTGTCAAATTTCAATGATACTATGTATATATATATGTGTGAGATTTGGTAAAGAACATGGTACCACTCTTATGGATTTCGGGGTCCCAGTTAATTTTGATGGGACGCTGATATGTTACTCTATAGACCTCCCTGATAAAAAGTATTGCTGAGCACAAGCTCTGAAAATCAATTGTTTTCGAGATATCCTCCGTGCTGTGATAAAAGGAATCACCTTGCTTAAATTTCCAAATAAGCGAACATTCTGATTATTTAACATGGAATGAATGATAATGCCCGCACATATAAACAACATGGATTTTTTAAAATAGTATGAGTCAATAAATGATAAAGAGCAATAATTTTTATCTCAACCTTTAAAATCATTATCATTAACCCCAATTGCCTTAAAGTAGATGACGCAATAATTTTCTTTAAATTATTTTCGACATTAGCCGTTAAATTAGATGTAAACATAGTTGATACGGGTAGAAATAATAAAATCAAGTTTATACTCCTCCTCAATAAAAATCTAATAAATTGAATTATTAAACAAATTCCAGCAGTAAGTAATGTCGAGAAATGTATCAAGGCCGATAGAGGAGTCGGAGCTGCCATTGCTATAGGCAATCACGTAGAGAAAGGAATCTGAGCTCTTTTTCCAACAACTGCTAATAATATTAATAATTTATTTCATCTCCATGCCCAATAATTTCACTTTTCTTTTATTAATATGAATCCAATTCCTATAAGCAATCCCACATCCCCCGATTCGATTACATAAAACTGTAACTATCCCCGAATTATGAGATATAAAATTTTGATAATTAATTACTAAACAATAAGAAACTAACCCTAATCCATTTCACCCAAACAAAATCTTTATAACATTAAGAGAAATAATCATTAAAACTATAGACGTAATAAATAAAATTACTAAATGAATAAACCGCTTGATACATTTTTCTTCATATATATATATATATATATATAATATATATATATATATATATATATATATATATATATATATTGTCACGACTTTTTGCACTCCCGGACCGCTCCGGGACGTGTGCCGGATCAAAAGGACTTAGGAGAGCGGGATGGTAGGCCTCTCCAGTGATTTCCGCGCACCTCCGATACTCCACGAGATGTTCCGAATGTTGGGCGCCAGACGCGTACATTCGCGTCCACGAAATCGCGAAAACCGAAACGAGACGCAAAACGAAGTGCGTGGAGGTGCGTGGAATCGGCTAGCTTGACCTAATCACGGGCGGGGTGAATGAAGGGCAGCGCGATATCCGGCGGGGTGACCGTAAATTTGTAACTCAGTCAGATAACAAAGAAAATAACATTTATTGAGTGCTGGTTGTCGAGAAAATAACAACGTTTATCCATCCGGCTTCGATCAAACACAAAATAAAGCCAATAACCAATCAAGAATAGCCGGTGGCGGGATGTCTGGATTTATTCAACAGAAATAATTTTTAACGCGGTCATTAAAGCTTATTGTAGGTGCACGGAAAGCGCAGTTCTCAAACTCTTAATAATAATAATAATAACGCGAGATGCGAAAGATAACGGAAAATGTCGCGAAATGGTGGTGCCCCACGCTCGATGCGCGTGAACACCACGCCCGTACGGAAATTCTATCGCCAGGCTATCTTAATCTACGCGAGACTCTTCTAAATGGGCGCACGCGGAGGCGCCGAGATGTGTTACAATACAGGGAATACTCTCCCTAACGCAAACTTCGAGGTTATCGCAAGTAGGGGCGGGACGACATAGGACGTAACACACGTAATACCGAACGCCAGGGGCTTGTGAACGAAAGCTTCTCAACGCGAGAGCCGATCTAACGCAATTACTCCATCGACACCAATGGGAGCTTGACGCAATCATCAATTCGTAATACCGGGATCCGAACACAATCGATACGCTAACACCGACGCTAGAACACAAGAATTTCCCGACGCGAAGAAGCGGTAGCGCAATTTACGAAGTACCGGCCCGTTTGCGGCCGTACACCAAGGTCGCGAGGACGACGCGATATACTCGCGAAATTCACAAACGCGTCTGTCGCGATCTCCAGGGGTTCGCCATCACGCTTGTACCACGGTTCCGCGGCCACGAGACCATCCCGAGGCCCTTCGCTCTCGTTATCGATCGCGAAATTACACTCGATCTCACATGCGTTATCCCGAGCGAGAGCGTGCACCGGAGGGCGGTGTCGTGGCTTTACATCGCGAGAGTAACGGGCAACCTCACCAGCGATACGCCTTCTCCTGGTTCCTCGCCGTCACCTTCGACCAACGGTCCTCGATCCGCCAAGTAAATCGATATACCCGACTCGGGGTGGCTATCGCGTATTTGATCAAAACGTGCGATCTCGCCGACGGACGACCAGAGAGTGTCGCCGGATTCTCGCTCGATAACGAGATCGATGCGGTCGCCCCTCTCGGGGCGCGCGGACCAATCGGAAGCGAGCTTGCAAGCTCGCGCGATATCAACGCAGGATCGTCGCAAGGGGATCCTTCGGGGGCGCGCAACGGTCCCTCGGCAGCGTAGCGGCTCCTCAAATTTTTGTCCCTGGCAGCGGACGGAACTTGGCTTGTGCCGGTTGGCCTCCGGTTTGACCCTGGGGCGGTGGCCAGCCACCCCGTAGGTCGATGTTGCTTGGAGATCCTTCGCTGTAGCCGGGTTTTTACCCAGGCGCCTGGGGCCCCGCTATCGGCGGCCCCGTCCGTCGCTGCCTCCGTGCCGCACGCCTGCCGCGTTGCTCTCGCCAGCCCGTGGTCTCTACAGCTTCCGTGTCTGCCACCCCTCCTCGGTCGTCAATTGTCCTTGGTTTCCCTCGCCGATTACTCCATCGAAGAGTTGCCGTGGCGTGGGTGAGGTGCCGCGCGTATTACATTGCATAAAAACAAAAGAAGGTAATCAGAATGCGGAAACGCGATTAATTACGACCCCTGGAGATCTCGTCGTTGCCTCCCTGGTCCGTCACAAGGCGCGGAATTTCGCGCCCAGGGACGGACCAGGGAGGCAACGACGAGATCTCCAGGGGTCGTAATTAATCGCGTTTCCGCATTCTGATTACCTTCTTTTGTTTTTATGCAATGTAATACGCGCGGCACCTCACCCACACCACGGCACACCTTCGAGGGAGTAAGCGGCGAAGGAAATCAAGGACGATTGATAACCGAGGAGGGGTGGCAAACACGGAAGCAGCAGAGATCACGGGCTGGCGAGAGCAACGCGGCAGGCGTGCGGCACGGGAGGCAGCGACGGACGAGGCCGCCAATAGCGGGGCCCCAGACGCCTGGGTAAAACCCGGCTACAGCAGAGGATCTCCGAGAAACATCGACCTACGGGGTGACTGATCACCGCCCCAGGGTCAGACCGGAGGCACATCGGCGCGAACCGAGTTCCGTCCGCTGCTAAGGACAAAATTGAGGAGTCGTACGCCGCCGAGGGACCGTTGCACGCCCCCGAAGGATCCCGTATCGACAGCCCTGCGCCGGGACACCGCGGGCTTGCAAGCTCGCGCCCGATTGGCTCGCGCGCCCCTCAGGGAGGGGTACCGTATCGATTCCGCGATCGAGCGGATTTAGCGTTTGACTCTCTGGTCGTCCGTCGGCGAGATAATACGTTTTGCTAAGATACGCGATAGCCACCCCGAGTCGGGTACTTCGATTTTAGTTGGCTGATCGAGGATCGTCGGTAGAAGGTGACGGCGAGGAGCCCAGGAGGAGGAGTATCACCGGTGAGGTTGCCCGTAACTCGCGAAATGTAACGCCACGACACCGCCCTCCGGTGCACGCTCTCGCTCGGGATAACGCATGTTGCGATCGAGTGTAATTTCGCGATCGATAACGAGAGCGAAGGGCCTCGGGATGGTATCGTGGCCGCGGAACCGTGGTACAAGCGTTTTGGCGAACCCCTGGAGATCGTGATAGGCGCGTTAATGAGTTCGATATCGCGAGTGTACTGCGTCGTCCTCGCGATCTTGGTGTACGGCCGCATACGGGCCGGTACTCCGTAAATTGCGTTACCGTTTTTTCGCGTCGGAAAATTCTTGTGTTCTAGCGTCGGGTGTTAGCGTATCGATTGTGTTCGGATCTCGTTATCACGGGTTGATAATGGTGTCAACTCCCGTTGGTGTCGATGGAGTAATTGCGGTAGATTTGCTCTCGCGTTGAGAAACTTTCGTCACCAGCCCCTTGCGTTCGGTATTACTTGCGTTACGCCCTATGGCGTCCCGCCCTGCGCGCGATAACCTCGAATTTTGCGTTAGAGATAGTACTCCTTGTATTGTCACAATCTCGGCGCCTCCGTGTTGCGCCCATTTAGAAAATTCTCGCGTAGATTAAGATAGCCTGGCGATGGAATTCTCGTACGGGCGTGGTGTTCACGCGCATCGAGCGTGGTGCATCACCATTTCGCGACATTTTCCGTTAACTTTCGCCTCTCGCGTTATTATTACTATTAAGTGTTTGAGAACTGCGCTTTCCGTGCGCCTACAATAAGCTTTAATGACCGCGTTAAAAATTATTTCTGTTGAATAAATCCAGACATCCCGCCACCGGCTATTCTTGATTGGTTATTGGCTTTATTTTGTGTTTGATCGAAGCCGGATGGATAAACGTTGTTATTTTCTCGACAACCAGCACTCAATAAATGTTATTTTCTTTGTTATCTGACTGAGTTACAAATTTACGTGTCACCCCGCCGGATATCGCGCTGCCCTTCATTAACCCCGCCCGTGATTAGGTCAAGCTAGCAGATTCCACGCACCTCCACCCACTTCGTTTTGCGTCTCGTTTAGGTTTTCGTGATTTCGTGGACGCGAATGTACGCGTCTGGCGCCCAACATTCGGAACATTTCGTGGAGTATCGGAGGTGCGAGGAAACCACTGGAGAGGCCTACCATCCCGCTCTCCTAAGTCCTTTTGATCCGGCACACGTCCCGGAGCGGTCCGGGAGTGCAAAAAGTCGTGACAATATATATATATATATATATGAAATGTATAAATACTAACCACTTGTTTTTTTATTAGATTTCATGTTTTCTTTTTCTCCTTCTATTTCTTCTATTTCTACTTTTACATTAATCAAAGAATCTTCCATATTTGATTCGTCATCCACAGGCAATACTGAAAATATATTGTATTAATAAAGAATAAGATAACTAAATAATAATCAAAGTTAATACAAATAAGTTTCTTCTTACTTTGATTATTGGCATCTTGGGCACTAGATGAATCAATGCTATGATTGTTAATTGCTTCAACGGATGGCCTTCCGCCAAAAAGTTGATCCATTGCATCATAAAATTGAAAACTCATACGGGCGGCACCGTTAACGCTGTTACTTTGTTTACATTTAAAGTATGTCTCTTTTAAATGCTTTAATTTGGTTTTCATTTGTGCGCCAGTTTTAATAAAACCCATTTCTTTCATATTCGGTTCTAGTGATTTGTATATATCAATATGCTTATGGCGCTTTCCGTCCATTAATTGAATTATTCGTTTTTCGATGCATAATTGAATAAAAATCTGTGTTTCGATGTCTGTCCAGTTCAATCCTTTGACTTTTTCCGATTTCGTTCTTTTCGATGACTGATTTTAAGTTTTATTTCCAATCATCCCATCATCATCACAGGAGCCGTGATCATCTTCAAGAACAGGAACAAGGTTAGGAACAGGAACAGGGGAAAAAACAGGAACAGGGACAGGAACAGGAACAGAAGCAGGAACAAGAACAGGAACAGCAGCAGTTGCTGTTAATGAATTTTTTTAAAAACTTTTCAAACACGACTTTTTATTCATTTTTCAAATATAAATCCCTTGACGGCTCTTGTCACTGTGAAACTGCAGCAAATCCAAACAAGCAAATAAAGCTTTTAGGACGTGTCGCGCGTTTACACCATAAATGATAGCCTATTTCAGGTCGGATCACTAAAATACGCGGCCTGACCTGAAGCCAGGTCCGGTCGCCTATCAAGTGTTTGCAGCAGGCGGTTTAAATAATTTAGGTCGAATTTGAGGTATAGGCCGCGGCCTAAATTCAGGGTGTAAGCGTAGCTATTAACTATATAAAATAAACTAGATCAACACAATACATGTGAAATCATTATAATATAGCCGCCTGAAAATCCTAATTTAAATAAAGTTAACATTCTACATAATATCATATGTATATGCATCACTGAAGAATAAGTCAGTGATCTTTTTATATCCATCTGAACCAAATACCCTAATTTTATTAATAGCCTCTCTACAATACCAATTCTAATAATTATATAATAATAATTTAATCTTATTTTAATAAATACCTCCATAAACCGAATTAGTTCATACCTACCCATCTTCAATAAAACGACTGCCAAATTTATAGACCCATAAATAGGGGCTTTTACATGAGCCTTAGATAATCAAATATGCAATAAATAAATTGGAATTTTATTATAAAAAGCCATTAAAATTATTAAAAACCCCACAAATCTAAATATTACTCTCCTTGATAAAATTTTTATTAAAATAAACTTAAAAGTTAAAGTATGTATATATATATATATATATATATATATATATATATATATATATATTACGACGACGACGATGTCCGCTCGGTCTCGCCGGCCGAGAAGGAGCGCGCCGTCATTTTTATCTCAAAGGGCCAACGTTCCCGAAGGGCTCTATTAATTCACAGCCGATGGTAGCTCGACCGAATCCTTTTCACAAAACGTAATATGGGCGCCAGGTGCGATTCCTTGCACCACGATACACGAAATCCTGATTCGTTATCACCTCAGGCGTGAGTCCGATATAGGAGGAGAGGGAGCGCAGCGCAATCAATACACACCAGAATTAACAAGATATAGAAAATATATTTAATGAAGAACAGGAGAGGTTCCGCGACCGGTTCGATGGTGGTCGCAACGCGGCCCGCCACACATTACGTGGAGGCGGCAAAACGCTTCCAGATGCGAATAACACAATATGATACCCGGACGCGGAAGATCGTACGAAATACAAGAACGCGGGACAGAAGGCTTTAACGCGAGACGCTAATGCTTTAACGCGAAAGACGATACATTAACATCGCAACGTAGTTACACCTCGACATAACATAATTAACACTCGACGCAATACAGGCTCGACGCCAAACAACCGCGAATAACTTACGAAACGGCAACGACTTCGAACCCTCCCTCAATCGTGAACGGCCCGCGACACGATTACAATTCGCGATACGACAATTACTCCAACGCCTTATGCGATCTCGCAGTCCCGCAACCGCAATGACTCCGTGAGTCCCGAAATTGACCGCGAATCTCTCGATTCTGCGAGTCCCGAAATGACCGCTAATCTTTATGATTCCGCGAGTCCCAATGCACAATATGCGGAGGCGCCCCGTACGCCGCGACGCGATCACGCGGAGCTCACGCGGCCCCGCGATGATACGATGCCCGGTACGCACGAAGAACACCCCGCCCAAAGACCGCTCGATCACGCGAAGGGCCTTTCGCCGTTCACGATAATCCGAATCGAATCGTTACCTCGACACCTTTAAATGCGACAATTAGCTCGACGACACGACAATTACACACGTTGACTGCCGGCGGCCGCGCACTCGAACTCCCGAGACGGGCTGTTACGCATTTCCCCCGACCGGGCCCTCCCGCGGTATTCCTCCCGAGATGATTACTACGAACACATACTTTCGCGGCACAACGCGACTCCCGGGAGGGCCTCGGTATTGCGACGATCTTACTTGTGATGCCTGAACAGTGGCCTTACAATTGGTCCTTTGTTCGCCGGTAACGAGTAGTTTCGCTCGGAAACGGGGCTGGTGGTACCTCACAAAACGATGGCTCGCACGACAGTGACGGCCCTCTGGCCCGGCGGGACCACGCTGGGCCCGCGCCTGCGCTCCTGCGCGCCGGTGCTGCACGCCCTGTCCACGCTCTTGACTAGTGCTGCGCCCTACGTGACGCTGCGCCTGAACAAGGCGCCCTCGCGCCTTCCTCCACCCGCTTGCGGTAGTGCCAAATGGCGCCGGGCCCGACTGTCCAGGTCGCGACTCCGGGATCGGTTGCTCGACGGCCAGGCTGGACAGGCCGTGGCTCGTCGACCGGTGGTATAACTCCGGGGGTGGTTACCCCTTTGACGGGAACCTTCGTCGGGGCGTCCCCCTTTCCGGTTCCTCCGCGTGCGGGTCGTCGTTCCGTGTTGTGGGCTAGCGTTCTCTCTGACAGGCGCTATGCGGCACCGGCTATGGGCCCCAGCGTGACCCGTCCGTCGGCCGTCCGTCCTCGATACGTCTCCAGCCGGTCGCCCCCAGATTCCCTCGGTGCGACTTTAAGTCGGTACAGCAATTCTTTTGGCCATCTGCTCCGCACCTGTAAGTCTCGCAATCCCGTTAACCTAAATCTAACGCTAACGCCCTGCCCGCCCCGGGCGGAGGCACCACTCTTGACGTCTCCCTCGGCCGAACTACCATCCGGGCCAGGGACGCGACGATTGTCACGTCACAATATATATATATATATATATATATATATATATATATATATATATATATATATATATATATAAATATAAACTAACAAAGGAAAAGAAAATAAAAACATATAAATTGTTAAATAATACGACGACACTAATCGCTCAAAATTTCTATCTCAATACACAATTAATATAAATGTAGGAATTAAACTCACTTCAAATATAAAATAAAATAATAATAAATCCAACGATATAAAAAATATAATTAATACTACCAACATGTTAATAAAAATTATAATTTTAATAATTTCCCCTCTTTGTAAACACATTAACATTAATTTCACAACTCGGAAATTTAACATAATTAATTAAACAGAATAACAGTCCATCCTAAAATATTTAAAAAGTATAATCAAAGAAATTTCTTTATATATATATATATATATATAAACTAATATTCATTTTAATAAATATTAAATATTATAATAAAATGTAACAATCTTATTTTTGATTAACATAAAATTTATAAAATTAATTAAAAATAAAATTTTTATCATATTATTTTAACATACCGTTCCTTACTTTTTTATTACTATTACTTTTTTAAAATTTCTTAATATTAAAACTATAATATAAATTCCTCCCATAATATCGAATAATCTAAACTAATAAACTCAATCATAATACACTCTCACATACCCTGAATATCAAATAATAAATTAAATAAAACTCTATTCCATATAGTCTTAAATAAATATACACAACTAATGAAACATTTACAACCATTAATTCTATTAACATTAATATAATTAATATATATTTATATATATAAATTATTGAAATAAAAATAATGAAAAAAATTTAAATACAAATCAATATTATATAAAAAAAATTGTTTTATAATTTAAAATCCTTAAAATATAAATATTGTAAATTACAAATAAACTTAAAATTTTTAAACTATCAAAAAAATATTATTATACATCATTACACCTTTAATCTTTAAAATTAATATTTTTATTAAACTATATTGTGTTGCAATAATATTAACATTTATTAATTATTCACTCACACTATCTTATTCTACCCTTATTATCCACATATTTTTTAATTAATTCACTCATTCTCTCACCTCAGCTCCTCTTTCTCAAATTCATATTTATCACCCATCATAATTATAAAATAAAATTCAACTCATCAATTTATGCTAAAAATATATTTGTTTTTTATATTTATTCTAATTTTATTATTTTTAATTTCACATATACTTATAAATACATTCCCCCACCCCGTTATAATAATTCTAATAATTCTATTTTATACTTTTATAATTTGGATTTTTATGTCATTTTGACAATCAAATCCCATGTATCCTATTTTACTATTTTTAATTATAATCAGTGACATATTAATTATTGTCCTTTATTTCTCAAGTTTTATTACTAATATATGAAATAAAATTTCTATCAATTCCACTATAATAATTTACTTTACAATTTATTTGATTTTCTTAATTTATTTAAGCCTTAAAAATTTAAAACAAACCACCATATGATTTCTGCATTCTTACCTATAAATATTTACACTTTCTTCCATCAATCTAGACATATTTAAATAATTATTTTTATCGGCGTGTCTAATTGTACGCAATTTTTCGTTTGATTTCAGACAAGAATTGGAAAAACCCAATTTGCTCTCGCGCACTTTCAGCATCCGCTGTTGGTGCGAGGACAGCAAGATTGGCAGCGATACAAGCCGGGCCATACGGACGGTGTGGTGCTGGACGATATTGCTTTTCGGGATTGGTCCCCCGAAAAGCTACTGCACACAATGGATTGCGAGCTACCGTTTACACAAAACGTTAAGTACAGCTCTGTGCGTATCCCGGGCGGAATCAAGAAAATTGTATGCATTAACACGATGGATGTATTCTAGCCCGCACACATACTCCCGGACACCAGGGAGGCAATCCAAGAACGAATTGTTATATACAAATTCACGGAGCCACTCTTCGGACCGAAGAGAACGTTGGTTGCTGTTGAGGATGGCGAGCCCAGCCGCGCCAACGACGACGACAACGACGACAATCATTCACAGCCGAGGCCGAAAAGGCTGAAGCTTATACGTCGTCCACATGAAATAGTAGACCACCGTCCGAGAGCAGGAACGTCGAAAGTGATGGACACTAGTGAATAAAATGTATGCGGTTACGATTCACAGTGCTTATCTTTCCCTCGTACGAACACAGATTCATATACACACGCATACTTGTACATACATATAAATAGTTTTTCATTTTTCGCGCGAGTGATTTTCTTTTTTTCCGTTTTTTCACAAACATTTGACATTTTTTGTTCTCATTTTGAGTCGCGATTGCGTCCAAAGGGTTTTTAGTGGGTTAAAGTCCCACATAACCGCCCTCCCTGTTCCGTGGGAGGGGGTATCCGTGCGGATTTTCCCTTTGAAAAAAAAAAAAAAAAAAAAAAAAACAAAGAGAAAAAAGACTATTGTCATCGCGTTCATATATAGAGCGTACGAAAAATATGCACGCACGCATGCACGCACTATTGCACGCACGCACGCACGCACGCACGCACGCACGCACGCACGCACGTACGCAATCGCGCCCAAACTTTTGTTAATAAACATGTTTGCCGCGTAAAATGCCGCGTAGGTATTGTTGTGTTCAACGCGAAAGACATATACCAGTGTGCGCGTGCACGTACACACATGCACACACGTACATGGTGTTGTTTGGTATTATTGTGATTTTGTCGTTGGACGCGATGGATAAGGAATTTGATACTCGAAAATCATATAGGGATGCCAAACTTTTGAAAAAGACAATTATCGCGGCTTTACGAGGGAAAAAAGAAGATGGCGGGCGCAGATTTGGCGATATCTTTAAAGTCGTTGCAACAACGCGCCATTGACAACAAGCTTGAGGATCAGTCGTACTACAGCGCAGTCATTAACAGCGCGAACTGTACACCGTTATCCGCCCGAGAACGATGACGAGGGACGATGACGAGGGACGATGATGAGGAGCGATGAGAAGAATCTACTGAGACTGAGAAAGCTGATGATAATCCACGACGGTGATTATTTCAATGCAGTTCCAGCAAACTCTATAATAATCGAGGTATGATTTACGTTGTATCGCAATATTGTGAATTTATAGTTGTGTTGCCGAGTACGTTTCGCGACATTATTTGGAGTTGTACAGATGTGAGGATGAGCGAATATTTTTGGCGAGCTTTGATTAAAGAGATTGTATCTCAATTACTAAAAAGTGCTTGAAAATCTTACATATCTTTATGTAAAAATACTTGCAAAGACAAAGGTATATTGCGCTACAACGATATGACGATTCATTTGTATTCAAATACCCGTTACTCTTCTTGTATTCATTTCTTCAATCGTTATTTTCAGAAAGGCGAATACGAATATTGTTGGTAAAAAATAGCTGGAGGAACAAGAGTGTCACATTTGAAAACGCTGACGAATATAACACGCACACTTTTCGACTTTGTACAAGGTGAGAATTTTATGGTTGATGCGTCTCACTTTGATCATCGTTGTATCTAATTACATTTGTCAGGGAGATAATTTGTGTCGCGCGAAACATGTGACACATATGAGTGAATATTCCTCGATTTTTCAATTTTTCAAGGATTGAGTGATTGAATGAAATTGAAAAATTGTCACGAGTAATTGCGATATAGTTAATCACGCGCATGTTTTCCATTGTGTTGCAGTGTGCTGTTAAATTGCAGAGAAAAAAACGGGAGAAAGAGCGTGCGAAAACTCTTGGAATCTGATTGGTTAGCACAATGTGTAAATTGAACACAATCTTACCACGTACGGAATTTTTTGAAAACAGATGTAATGTATTGAGTTTTCTTCGTATCTGTAGGACTGCGCGATTCAGACAGCGATTTCGAGCAATAATTTGCAGCAATTTGAGTGTTGATCAAGCGTGCGTCGAATTAGGTTGACACGAGAGAAGTAGAAAGACAATTTTCTCGTTGAAGAAAAGATTGTGCGCTGTTTGGTCGACAGTGTTGTATGGAATACGTTGCAAAATCGTGAAAAATGTTACGTTTCATATGGACGATTAACGTCGACGCAGCACGTGCCGTCGTATTCTTTTGTACAGTATAAAGACGTGATTGTCACACCTATATCAACAATGTTTCGAGACAAGTCTTTTGAAAAATTACCGTCAGACTCTACTGTTTGAGTGATAAGTGGACGGAATCCACAAACATGATGGGCTGGCGATCAAAGTTGATATTAAAGTGGAGAAGTATTGAAGCGAAAACGAATTGATACTGGCCGGTTTTCAAGGTGCTTGTCATCTCGCTTTGTCAATGACAATAAATCACGACAGGCTTGTTTCATTTATGCCCATGTCTTTCAGTCGGTGTTTGGTGACGATTGCCGTTGATGGCGGAATGGATACGTTTGTCACGACGCATCAAATCTGTTGGAAAAACTGCGATATGTTTTATCATCCCGTTTCTCAGCATGAGTGTAGATGACGAATCGAGAAGCGAGCGCTCAAGAGTCGAATGGAAGGTAAGTGAAAAAGAACAAAAGAAAGAAAGAAAGAAAGAAAAAAGGAGGCATTAGGAGGACACTCGCTGTGTCGATTTGTTTAGAAAGCGCGCTCGCTCAAATTCAAGTCTCATTACAGGGCTGCGTTCGGAAACGACACCCAGGTACACACAGGTATATTCCCTTCTCCTTTTAACTTGCTGAGATAGAAAGACAAGAGAGTGTACTCGTGTGCACTCGGGTGACATTTCCGAACGCAGCCCAGATATGGTTGACATTTATCGTTGATTTAACCTCGAATACGTATCGGACGTGTGGTAATCTAATTGACAAGCAGATGGCAAGCTCATTAAATTGTCTGCCATGATCGCACACATACACACACCAGATTTACCACAACTGATTGTCAAAATAGGGATGCTCTTCATTTTCAAGGTTGTCAATCAACGATCGAAATACTGGCGTGTAAAATTGTGCCCTTCTTCCCAAGGTATATAATTAAATACACTGTGATATTTTGTGTCTGTGTGTGTATAGCATACATTATCTGTTGCCTTATTAAATCAACTCTATTCTTTTCGTTGGCTTTGCGATCAATATGCATTGCTGAATCACGATTTTCATTGCGATTTTAGATTATGTTTCAAGTCACAGGTCCCTGGCGTGTGTGTTGATCTTTTCCGGAAACGTAAAATGTGCGACCGTCTTGAAATGATTATACGGACATGCAGATGAACTCTGTGGTACTGGTGGTGATGACCAATATTGACGAAATTTCGCTCATCGAGCGAACGATCAATCTTCTTGATCAATCAGTTTTTTTGCGACAACGATAAAAGACGACAACAAGGATACGTTGTCCACGGAATCATGCTTATCGATGATATTTTGTCTATCGCTATTCTCAGCTTGCTCACGTTATATTGTACTGGTCAACGTGTGCCAATTGTGTACGTGGTAGAAATGAAGGGTAAATTTATATTATTATTGTAATAATACGCATCACTACCCAGCAAACACAGTAATCACCGAGTGTGTAATTTGATAGCAAATTGCCGCCAAGATGGCATCAAATTCCGAATTTGTTGCCATCTTGGCGACAATTTGCTATCAAATTACGCACTCGGTGATTACTGTGTTTGCTGGGTATTACGACGACGACGATGTCCGCTCGGTCTCGCCGGCCGAGAAGGAGCGCGCCGTCATTTTTATCTCATAGGGCCAACGTTCCCGAAGGGCTCTATTAATTCACAGCCGATGGTAGCTCGACCGAATCCTTTTCACAAAACGTAATATGGGCGCCAGGTGCGATTCCTCGCACCACGATACACGAAATCCTGATTCGTTATCACCTCAGGCGTGAGTCCGATATAGGAGGAGAGGGAGCGTAGCGCAATTAGTACACCATAAATATAACAGAAGAATGTTTAATAGGATGTAGAATAATACAGCGTATAATGGCGGCGCAGTAGCTCCCGCCGCGATCGCGATTTCGGATCGAAGAGCTCTAGGAGCTTCCTCTCTTATTTCCTGCTATACAACGAGTCCCACCCCGCGTGTCTCGGTACTGACACACATTTAGATTACGACAAATCCCTCCCTTAATCGCGCGGTACCGACAACTATTAATTACCCCTCGACGCAACAGACTTACGATTCACGCGCACAGAACTCGAATTAATTTCCCCTCGACGCAACGGACTTACGAACGCACACATAACCTAAAGTATATTTCACAACTCGACGGAAAGTATATTTCACAACTCGACGAAAATTAGCCACGAACAACTCACGAAACGGCAACGACGCCGAATGGGAACGACTCGCAAGACGATTACAATTCGCAATACATTATGCTTTCAACACTCAGCGCGATCTCGCAGTCCCGAAATGGCCGCGAATCTCTCGGATTCCACGAGCCCTGAAATGACCCCGCGATTTACGCCTCGCGAGGTCCGCAACACACAAAACGCGACGGTGTCCCGCACGCCACGACGCGATCACGCGGATCCCCTACGGCCCCGCGATGATACGGTGTCCGGCCCGTACAAAGAACACCTCGCCCAAAACCGCTCAATCACGCGAAGCGCATTTCGCCGTCCCCATACTCCGAGTCTACACGATACGGCCCTTGACGGGTCCCAACGATACGACAATTAATTCACAGGCGATAATTAACCCGACGACACGACCATTGAATGCGCTGACTGCCGGCGGCCGCGTACCCGAACTCCCGAGACGGGCGAATACGCACTTTTCCGGCCGAGTCCTCCCGCGGTATTCTTTTCGGGATAATTAAGCGATCACATGCTTCCGCGGTACAACGCGACTCCCGGGAGGACCTCGGTATTGCTTCGACCTTACTTGCGGTGCTTGTGCAGTGGCCTTACAATTCAATCCGCTCCGCCAACAGGTAGTCTCGGCAGGGGGTTGGATAGCACCTCTCTTTACGACGGCCCGCACGACAGTGACGAACTTCTGGTTCGGGGGGATCACGCTGGGCCCGCGGTGGCGCCCCTGCGCGCCGGTACCGCACGCCCTGTCTCTCTTGGCGAGTGCTGCGCCCTACTCGACGCTGCGCCTACTACGGCGCCCTCGCGCCTGCCTCCACCCGCTTGCGTTAGTGCCCAAAATGGCGCCGGGTCCGGCGGTCCAGGCCGCGACTCCGGGATCGGTTGCTCGACGGCCGGGCTGGCCAGGCCCTTGCTCATCGACCGGTGGCATACTCCGGGGATGGATGACCCCTTCGACGGGGACCTCCGGCGGGGCGTCCCCCTCTCCGGTTCCTCCGTGTGCGGGTCATCATTCCGTGTGGCGGGCCAGCGTCCTCCCGGACAGGCGTTACGCGGCACCGGCTATGGGCCCCAGCGCGACCCGTCCGTCGGCCGTCCGTCCTCGACACGTTCCCAGCTGGTCGTTCGCCGACTCCCTCGGTGCGACCCTAAGTCGGTACAATTCTTTTGGCCATCTGCTCCGCACCTGTAGGTCTCGCAATCCCGTTAACCTAAATCTAACGCTAACGCCCCGCCCGCTCCGGGCGGAGGCACCACCCTTGACGTCTCCCTCGGCCGAGCTACCATCCGGGCCAGGGACGCGACGATTGTCACGTCACAACTCCCCGCTCCCAGACGAGCGCCGAGGGGAACGTCGTCCCCCGGTATGCCGGTGACCACCGTCCAAGCACTCTCTGACGTTACCTTGTCACCTCAAAAAAAATATCTCGACCGGCCCTTAATGCCTCGGGGAGTCCAGATCCCGCCCGCCGACTACCGTCAACACCCCTCCCATACCGTATCCCAATTACCGGACTTCATTCGCGAAGCCCCCTCGACCAAATCCCGCTCGGTCTACCCTCACCGATCCGATATCCCCGAACGATTTCCCCGGACCGAATTACGACTACCGTTCGTCCCCGCTCCGGCTCATGGTGAGATTACATGCAGGATAGAACGGGAAAAGGGTTTCCCGCCCAAGTACACAACAGCCCTTTATTGTCCTACACACAGAAGGTGGGGGGGGGGTCTCTACTGTCCTAGTCACGCGCGGCAGGAGTCCCCTCTGGGATGGTGGGCTCCTTCACCTATGGCCTCCGTGGGCGGCTGCGGCTACGCTGGCGGTCCCGCGGCCCGCGGGGGGCGCCGGATCCCTGCACCCGATACCCGGGTCCGCAACGGCGGCACCCACTAAGGGTCACGTCATCCGCTCCGCACCCATAACAGAACTCCCGCTCTCGTGGGTGGGGACAGTTCGTGTAGGCGTGCCCCATCTCCCGGCAGTTCCAGCATCCTCGCGGGAACCTCGCGGCGTCCGGTGATGTCGGCCGCGTCTGCGTGCCGGTCTGGCACGCGACCACCGTGTCAGTCTGCGTGGCCCGGTCGCATCGGCTCACTCTCGTCCTGTCCGCCTGGCACCGCAACCCACGCAAGTCCGGCAGCCCCCGAGGCATCCACCAGGTCTGCACCTCGCGGTTAGTCCGGGTTGGGGGCTCGGGCATCTCTGGGGCCGCTTGCACCTCTTGGTCCCGTTGGTCCGGGAGGTCCTGCACCGTCGCGTGCCCCTCAGCCCCTAGGGCCGCCCACACTTCCTCCAGAACCCGGCCTAGGGCGTCCCAAAACTCCGCCCACGCCCTGCGGGCGAATCGTCTGGCCATAATTTCCGATGGCACTCCGGCACCCGTACAGAGTTCGGCAACCGCGGCAGTTTCTACGGGGTCGGGATCAGGGGGGTAGTACGGCTTTACATCCTTAACATGGGTCTTGCCAAGGGACAATCCGTCCAGCTGTGCCAATTCGTACACGACCGGAGAGATCACCCGCTTGACTCGCAAAGGTCCCTGGAATTTGGGTGCCAATTTTCCCGCGATATTTTGCGCGGCCGAAGACAGCACATGCTGCCGCTTCAACACTAAGTCCCCCACGCGGAACCTCCGCTGTCGTCTTCGCAGATTATAACTCGCGGCCTGCCGTTGGTTCGCTTGGTCCAAATTTTCTACTACCCACTCTCGCATAGCCTGCAGCTCGGTCATGCGCTGCGACCACTCCGCAGGGGCTCGCGGTTCAATCTGGCCTACCTCTTCCCCACGGTCGCGAAGCGAGTTCGGCGGTATCGGCTCGCGTCCGAGATTCACGAACGCAGGCGACGCTCCCAAGGACGAATGCGACGCGGTATTATACGCAAAACGAAATTGTGGGAGATACTTGTCCCACTCCCTATGATCCCTCTCAATAAAAGACACGATCATCGTCTTTAACGTTCGATTGACCCTCTCTACAGGGTTGGCTTGCGGATGGTATGGCGGCACAGTGGTGTGCGTGATACCATTCTCCTCTGCGAAGCTCTTCATCACGCGGTTTACAAACTCCGTCCCGTTATCCGTGAGGAGAATCTTTGGCGCCCCCCACCGCGACACGATAAGATCTTCTAAGGCTTCCTTTATTTTCGGGCCCGTGGCCGCCCGCAAAGGCTTGATCTCGATCCATTTCGTAAATAAGTCTTGGATCACCAGAAGGTACTGGTATCCGGCTTTACTTCGCGGCAAGGGCCCTACTATGTCCGCGGCGATGGCGGTCCACGGCCCCTCAATTACGCGACGCCCCATCCACCCCGCGGGACTAGCCTGCTCGACTTTAGTCCTCTGGCACGTATCACACGTCCTGATATACCGGGTAACTTCGCGAAACATATTCGGCCAGTAATAAGACACAGCGAGACGCTGATATGTCTTCTCTATCCCTAAATGACCGGCTTGAGGGGCGTCGTGGGATTCGCGCAGAGCCTCCGCGCGTAGCTCTCGCGGCAACACCAATTTCCACCTATCCAGATCTTCGACTATATCCGAGATGACCGGTCGCGATCGCAAGAAATATAATTGCTTCGCGACTATTTTCCAATGGGCAAACCTTTTCGGGTCTGCCGCTACTTCCCTATACCGTTTCCGATACCATTCGTCGCTCGTACCTTCGCATTCTTCGACCTCGATCGCGGCACTCACGATTCCGCCTTCCGCGCCTTCATACTGTTGCGCCCGTGCGAGTCTGTCCGAGACGCCCGGTATGCGCCCGTGCTAGCGGCGAGTTGAGAATCGTTCCTGACGACCAGCTGATATGGATTTATTGATTTTCCTGTGATGTTCTGTTGTTGTTTGTTTTCGAGCGACGGACTTCGTGCGAACGTGACAGCTCGAATCTCTGTAGTATTGCGTGTGTTCTATTAAAACGAGTCTTTACCATCTTATATTGTGTCTCTTCATTGCCCGCGAGTGCCGGTTGCGCGAGTGAGTGAGTGAGTGGGTGTAGTGACGCGATCTCGAACTGCGGCGAGCGCAACAATACATTCTCGATAAAGCATCCGGCACGTGGTGTAGGGCTCCTTTACGGTACTCTACGGTATAGTCATATTCCAACAATTCCAACGCCCATCGAGCCAAACGACCCGTGGGGTTTTTCAAGTTGTGGAGCCACCGTAAGCTGCTATGATCCGTGACAACAGTAAATTGGTAGCCTTCCAAGTAAGGCCGAAACTTTTGAATGGCCCACACCACGGCCAAACACTCTTGTTCCGTTACTGAATACCGGGTTTCCGGGTCCGACAATACGCGACTGGCATACGCGATCACGCGTTCTTCGCCCTCTAGTTTTTGTGTTAGGACCGCCCCCAACCCAACCGAGCTCGCATCCGTCTGCAATACGAATGGCTCTTCAAAGTTCGGGCACGCCAGGACAGGGGCAGCCATCAAGCTTTCCCGAATGCTGTTGAAGGCATGAACCTGTTCATCCCCCCACTCCCAGCGCCTGCCTTTCTTCAAAAGGCGGGTCAAGGGCTCACTAAGCGTCGCAAATCGCGGTATAAATTTTCGATACCATGAAGACATTCCAAGAAATCTACGCAGCTGCCTAAGGGTTCGCGGAGCTGGGTACTCCATTATCGGACGCGTCTTTTCCGGGTCGACTGACAGGCCTCCCCCCTCCACGACGAAACCTAAGTAACGAACTTGCGATCTACAAAATTCGCACTTATCCATATTGATCGTTAATCCCGCTGCTGTGATCTTATCCAATACCTTCTTCAACCATTCGAGGTGTTCCTCGAAGGTTTCCGTCGCGATAATTATATCGTCGAGATACGCGAAGACGAAGGGTTCCATTTCCGGACCTATCAAGCTGTCTAATAATCTCTGGAATGTGGCTGGGGCCCCCGTCAATCCGTATGGCATTCGGACGAAGTGATATAACCCCTTTCCCGGAACGCTAAACGCGGTAATTTCCCTATCTTTAATCAACGGAATTTGGACATACGCTTGACTTAAATCGATTGTAGATATGTATTTCGCCGAACGCAACTTATTCAATATCCCGTCCATCGGTGGTATCGGGTACGCGTCCTTTTTCGAGATTTTATTGACCCCTCGGAAATCTAAGCAAAACCGGTATTTGCCGTTTGACTTTTTAACCATTACTATGGGGTTTGACCATTGGCTGGAGGACGGTTCGATTATTCCGGCTTTCAGCATTTTATCTACTTCCGCGCGAATCGCTTCTTGCACTTTCGGCGAAACTAGGTAGCAACGTTGTTTCAGGGGCGGATGGTCTCCTACCTCGATCTTGTGCTCCGTTAAATTAGTTAAACCGGGATTTTCCGACGGGGTTGCTATATTCCGCAAAAAATTTTTCAGGTGTTTCTGTTGGTCTTTCGTTAACTCTGCCAACCCGCAACAAACGCGAGAATCCGTCTCCTTTAAATGAAACCGGTAACGAGCGCGAGGTCTATCCGCGAAATACCATTCGGCTTTACCGAAGTCCAACGCGATGCCGAACCTCGTCAGGAAATCCATCCCCGCGATACACGGTACAGCTAGATCGGGTAATATGCCCACCGAGATTCGAGAACTTCGGTCCTTCAACTGTAATAGGAGCGAAACTTCATGTCGGACCGTAGCGAGTTGTCCGTTTGCCATCCGGATCCGGGTACCTCCCCTACGTGCGGTAGTTAGTCCTAAGCTCTGCACGATTTGCATTCCCTCCTTACCGATAAGCGTCCGGCTCGATCCCGAATCTACCAAGGCTAACAGGGAGCGACCGCCTATCTTAATTTTAAAGTACTGCAAAGGCGGCATCTCGGGAGAATCGAACGTTACGTACGAATGTGGGAGCCTTTCGGCATCGGTTTTCGCGGTTCGGGCCTCGTTCTCGACGACTGGAGCCGTAGGGACCCGTTCTACTGACTCCCTCCCGCGTTTCCCGAGCACGTAGGGCACGTCCGCGTAGTATATCCCCGCTTGCCACATCGGTAGCAATGTTGCTGCCGGGCCTCTTTACAATTACGCGCGCGATGTCCCGTCTTTTCGCAATTCCAACATTTCATGTTGGAATCGTCGAGATCGGTTACCGCCGCGGCAGCGGTAGAGGGCGCGGCCTCGGTGGTAGCGGTGGCTTTCGCGGCTTTTTCCTTTTCCCGCTTTTCGTACCGACCGCCTCCCCCGCGGCGACTGTGCCTGGATTTCGCGACTTCCCTTTCGGGGCGTGATATGCTAAATCCGGGAAGATAGACTGTTCCGGTAACAAGGGCGGCCGATACATCTTGTCCGCGAGAAAACTTCGTTCTAGTCGCGTGGCCATATCCTCCAACGTGTGGAAGTCGGAGAATTCAAAACGACGGATGGCAATCTGCAACCGCGGCGATAGATTGCGATGAGCAAGCGTGAGCTGTTCCGCGAGAGGCCACGGGGGACTCGTCCGCGCGAATAAGGCCCGTAGACACGTTAAATAGTCGACTGCCGACTCGTTTTCCCCCTGCGTTCTCCGCATGATTTCCTCCCGCAGTGTGAATAAGTAATCCGGGTCGCCGAATCTGGCTCGCCACGCGTGTTCGAAATCCCGCCAATTTCGCCAATTCTGGCTCTCTAAACGGACCCAATATAACGCGGTACCCGATAGGAACAGGGGCAAACACTTAAATAAATCGGCGTCCTCCACCGGAATAATCGCCCGAGCCTCTTGAATGCGTAGCAAAAATGCCTCCGCATCACTACCGCGTTGTCCCGAGAAGTGGAGGTTCCACTTTCTCATCAGATTATAGGCCTCAGCCGCGGATCCGCGCGTGTTTCGCCGGTCGGTTGTGGCCCGCGCGACGCCATCGTACACGTGCGACGGGTACTCCGTTTGCGGGGGTGCCGTACGAAGGGGTTTTCCCCCCGTGTTCCCGGGGCGGAGGGGGGGCGGCAAACTGTACGCCCCCAGATTCGCGAAGGGATCCTCCTCGTTCGCGGTCCCATCTCTTTGCCCCGTCCCACGGTCGCCCTCCGGCGTGGCGTTCTGCACTCCTATCATAGGCGGGGGCGGGGGTAGGGGTTGGTCGTTCATTCCGTTGTTCATCGCGGACGCTTCGTATCTAAGTAACCGCGTGCGCAAAACCGGCAAGATACCGTCCGTGCTCAATCCCCGATCCTCTAAATGCTGAATCGCCTGTTCTTTCGTTAGCCGGTTAACCCACCGGAGAGGCGAGTCGTCCTCCCGCATACCGCGGGGCCTCCCCGCTTTACCCCAACCCCCTCGAATGGGTCCTATCTTCGCCTACCTACCGCGACTGTCAAACGCGAAACCGAAAATCTTATCTCCCCTTTATAACCGGGGCCACCAACGCCAGGGTTAAATTGCTTTAAGGCGCGTACGCGACGTCTCCACTCGCGCGGGAGGCGGAAAATTTTCCCGAATTCGCAGACCAACGAAATGTATGCCAGCCGCAATATTATCGGACGCTATTCACTCTCGCGAAACTCAGTTATCAAGACGACAATATTCCCGAAACGTAAACAGGCAGGAATGCGGCGCAAGAAACGACAGAAAAACTCAAGTTCCCGAATACCGGCCGCACGCGAACCAAAACAAAGCCGCTCTCACGCGATAACCCGCACTACGAACATGGCACCGAAATTCCAGGGCCACGAATATTCACTTAAATTAACACAGTAATAATGGGGGTTCAATCAATCCACACATATAGAGAGCACACACATA